>VDFB02000015.1:399466045-399508574 GCA_007258455.2 Sequoia sempervirens
ATATTGGGAAAATTAACTTGGAAATTACCACTAGCTTCCTTGTTAAATAATCAACAATTGGTACTATTTAATAATAGTTTAAATGAAAGAACAATTTACTTGTCTCCAAAGGAAGACAAAATAATATGGTTAGCCTCTAAGGAAGGTTCATATTAAGTTAAGGAAGGTTATGCATTTTTAGCAAACTCAAAATACTCCATTGAACCTCAGTGTGCCTACAATTTTTTTTGGAATAATAAAGTCCTTCCGAAGGCTGGTAGCTTTGCATGGATCACTTTACAGAAACAAATTTTGACTAGTGATTGACTAGTTAAATTGAGAATTCCTGACCCTTTCAAATTTCCGTTATGTGACCTGGAATTTGAAACAGTAGATTATTTGTTTGTACAATGTAGTGTGGCTAATCAATGCTCAAGCTTCATTAAAAGCATACTACAAATCTCTTTCCCTTTGCCAAATGCAATTTGGGACTTATTCCAAGCCTGGCTGATCCTGTACTGATCCTCTTTTTTTGCATGCATATGGATCATTATTCCACCACTTGTAATTTGGAATATTTGGTGGGAACGAAACATGAGGATCTTTAGGAAAATTAAATCACCAGTTGAAATGATTATGATCAAAATAGAAAAATCTATTTCAGAGGGTGTCAATACATGTGTTCAAAGAGATAAATTCATAAATTCTTCCTTCACAAATTGGGATAGTTTAATCCTAAAAAAATGGAAGCTTATTAAATTTCCATTTGATGGTAGTCTTCTTAAAAAAGATATTACAAAGGTAGACAGAGCTTCAGTAAAATGGGCTCCTCCTCAAAAGGGTTTTGTGAAATTAAACTTTGATGGAGCCTCTAAAGGCAATCTAGGTCTTTCAAGTGCAGGAATCTGTTTAAAAAATGAAGTAGGGGAAGTATTGGCAACATACTCTTTTCATTTGAATAATGGTACAAATAATTATGTTGAAGCACAAGCATTATTATGTGGCATGGAGTTGGCGACTTAGTGGGGTTTTCCAAATTTGCACATTGAAGGGGATTCACTAATTATCATTAATGCACTTAGGGTGAGGAGAATTCAAAATTGGAATCTTCAATATGTGATTAACAAAGTATGACCATTATTAGATAGATTGGAAAGGTCGATCATCTCTCATACTTACCGTGAAGGAATAAAGTGGTAGATTTATTAGTGGTGTTGGGTAGCGAACAAGCTGATTTAACGAAATCAAATGTTCCAATAGAGATAAAGGCATACCCAAGGTTGCTTAACTTAGTCAATCAAGATATACAAGGAATTTAATTTTAAAGCACATTTGTTTTGTATTCAAATTTTCCTTCAAGTCTTCATGCATCATTTCAATCGTCATACTGTTGCATTATATGTAATTATGATCTAATACTTCTAATGCTATTGGTGATTAGTGTGCAGGATTTCATGTCGACTCACACATTCTAGCCATATGATAGAATGTGTGGTTTCAGGATGTCGTGGTGTATTGTGGCATTTGAAGTACTCATTTTGCACATTTGATATGAAAAGTTTGAAATTTGGTCAGGGCATCTCATATGTGTTATATTGCAAATCCTGTTAGATCGTATATCTTATTTGTTGCATTGTAAATCTTGTAAGGACAACACGGTTGGAAGTTGTCCAAAAAAACCATGAAAAGCGGCACTGCTAAAAGCTTCTGTCAATTTAAATGGTTGTTTATCAACGATAATTTACTTCTATTTTTAGAAGGTAACCATATTGAATTGTCGCTGGTACATTGGCGACATTGTTTGGTACAAAGTTGGCATCGTAACTTGAAAGTTGACAACCGATTTAAAGAGTTGGATAACTTTCATTCATGTTATCCTTACAAGGTGTGATCTCCAATAAATCTTTCGTCGGAATAAGCATGTGAAATTTGGTTATAAACTTGTTGCTCTGTTCATTTGCAACATACAACTCTTGGTTTATAGTGTTCATTTTGGTCTCTAGAGGATTCGGGTTTATGGAGTTATCAGAATTTAGAGTGCGGAATTATAGAGTGCCAATCAAGGTAAAGCCATGGGAGGAACCCTTCTCTGCTTGCATTGATAAAGATGAGCTGCAAAAGTTATTTAAGGTTAAGTGAAAATCTATTTTAAATTGCATCAAAGTCATTATCAGAGAGGACATTTTGCACATAGAACTGCAAAGGTTAATTTTCCCTGCTAATTTACTCTCCATCTTCTTATCCAATATACTGGATTTGGTTCAAAATTTTGATGTTTTGAGGAACATTGGTAACAAGTTTGTTGCTAATATATACTTGGAAGGTGATCTGATTTGCTTCACAACATACAACAATACGACTTTACCATGGGTGAAGGCTTGATTGGTGGTCTATTTCCAAGACACGTCATGTATTACAAGAAGAGGTATGCAAAAATATTTCAAGGAATGTTGTTATCAACAATGCATGATACCTTAGTTCATTTATATCAAGCTCTCAACAAGTATAAATCTATTGTTTCAATGGAGGAGATTGATAATTTTAAACGAAAGTACCATGCAATTTCCTTCTTGAGAAGCCATACTTGTGTTCATGATTTGCAACTTTCAACCTATCCACAAGCTGCAAAAAGGAAATTCTGTTATCATTATATACCAGACATCAACAAAACAATTCCTTCTTATGATCATCAGCGTAAAGCAAAGCATGTGGAAACAAAAGAAAGCTCGGTGAATGGCTTTCAAAGAGCAGGAAATAAATCAGAATCTTTCTAATTTTGGTCTTTATCCAGGCTAGTAGTTTTTTTTTGTAGGGGACTATATATGTGTAATGGGCTTGGCTTTTGTAATAAGGTATAAAGGGGTATATGTAGTTTGTACATTCTGATAGGGTGTTTTTTGAGTCCTTGTTTTGGGCATGAATTGGGAATGATCTTATGTAATGTATCACTCAGATATTCGGTCCATGGGTGAAATTGTAAAGTTTCAAAGAAGTCCTCTGTTTTTGGAGTAGTTTGTATTGGGCAGGAAACAAGATTGTATTAGTCTATTGTAATAGTCATTTTGACTGTGTTGGTCCAATTGTCGAACTGTAAAAGTTAGTTACTCAGACTATATGTAGACACCTAAAAATGACCTAGGCCTGCAAGTTTCATTTTTACCACTTTCGTCCTAGCATAATTATGACATTTAATTATGTCCTTGGTCCACATTCGACTATTGATTAAATGATTCATAATTATTTAATTAATTCATGTCATTTATTGTTCATGATTATTAAATAAATAAATTTTATTTATTTATTAAATACGTCATTAATTGTCTAAGTCTTCCCTTAATTAAATAAATTTCTTAATTTATTTAATTTCCCTTTCTACATTTAATTCTTCCTGATTATTAAATAAATGAATTACATTTATTTATTTAATATGTCACTAATCGTCTTAATTAAATAAATTGATTAATTTATTTAATGAATTAGTCTTATCTGCTAAATTAAATAATTAAATTTAATTATTTAATTGCCAATTAATATTCTTTTCCTACTTTAAATAAATAAATTATTTAAAATGTCATCACAACTGAATCATTACCCATTTTGATAAATAACTGAAAAGATTATCTTATTATCTCAATAAATCATTATTTTAGAATTAATTTAATTCAAAATAGTAACCAATTCCAAAAAATCAAGTAATCAAAAGTAGACTTGATTTCCAAATCAATCTCTCACCACATCTTATTCCTTGATTTTCAATCTCTGCCAAATCTGCACCCGACCTCTTGATTTTTAGAAAATCTTTTATTTTCTTTTAATTAGTTTCCATTTATTCTCCACCACATCTAATTATCCAGATTTTATTCAATCAGCTCGATTAAGGATTTTTCCCTAACCCTAATTAGGGATTCTCATATTTAATCTGGACCTCTCATTTTAGGTTCTCATCATCAATTAATCTCGTCCGTCCACTCAAAATGACATTTTCTATAAAATGTCATTTTTCTCTCACTTTTCGATTACACACAGACACGCTGACATTTTACATAGACATATTATAGGCATTTATTCACTTGCACACTTAGTTTTCATATG
Source organism: Sequoia sempervirens (assembly GCA_007258455.2). Classification (NCBI taxonomy): domain Eukaryota; kingdom Viridiplantae; phylum Streptophyta; class Pinopsida; order Cupressales; family Cupressaceae; genus Sequoia; species Sequoia sempervirens. Next base: position 399,470,117 of record VDFB02000015.1, read on the forward strand.
CAATTTCAATATTTATTATAGTCATTTGATCAAGTCTTGGCATTTGTTTAGGCATAGACATTGACAATTATAGTTATAGGCATAGGCATTTAGACATAGCATAAATCCTTCAAAGCTTGGTGTAGGACTTAGGCATTTGCAGATTTGCTCGCACGACGGATCTGAGGGCAAAGTATTATCCAACAAGCAAGAAGGTATTACAAAAGTGAATCATGGAGGTATCAGCGATTAGGTATAATCCTTCTGTGTTTTACTTCCTTTGTGTTTTGTAAGATCTTTGGGTTTCATTGTCATTTATTGTTTGTTGCTAACACTCCTAATCAAACCTAAAAGAAATCCCTTGATTACATTGATGAACCTGACTCCATTTTTCTGGTTAGTTTCGTACGTTTTTTTGTGTTTTCTGCTATTTTGCAGGTACAGGTACGAAGCAACGCAACTATTTTTTAAAAACATCGTGACGCATTTGATGCGTCGCGACACATCCGCTGACAGAAGAGCCGCAATCACCCTTATAAGCTGCAATCGATATCTTGAACGACACATCTGATCTGTCGTGCCGCATTCGAAGTCCCGAACGACGCATCTACTCTGTCGTGCCACATTTGACTGGTAAAGATTTTCTTTCATTTTTGACATTCTGATTTTCGGATTTTAGGTTTTTCTGGTTTCTGGTTTCTTTTCTGGTTTTATGGTCTTCTGATTTCCTAGTTTTTCATTATTGCATGTTAGCTAGCTTAGGGTTTTGTGTTACTAATCTTCGCTTGTAGTGTGTGAAGCGGCTACTTCATTCGTGGTGGGTTGGAAGATCATTTCATAAAGAAACTACTAATCTTTTGTCTGCAGATTCGAATGTCGAAGACGGAATAAAACAAACATTATGCTTGTTTTTTTTCATAGATTAGAAAACATTTAATTTTGGTGCACATAAAAGAACATTTCTATGTCTCTTTACTGATTGTGTTTCTATGTATTGGTAGTGAGTATGCTCTCACTTGGGTGTCCCTTTGTGACCGTAAAACCGCACTCCATTCTTATCCTCAAGTATACCCTCAATTTTACATCGGAGTATCCCATCCTCTAGCTTTTACATCTTGGGTGTAAGAGAAATGGTTACCAACTCTAATTGGGCCCCACTGGGATTTCATCACCCCAATGACTCAAAGTCCCAGAATCTGAGCTAAAGCCAAGCTTACCCCCAATCAGCAGAGAAATGTAAACCTTATAAAAACCTAAGCTTGTTTTTGTGTAGATGTCTCATAATGGACAGAGTTGTACTCCCTTAAACCCTGTTGAGCTTAACCTCTTCAGGATGGAGTGCCACCTTAATGGTAATTAATCTCTTGCCCCATGTATGGCCACTCGAACGGGGGTCCCTAACTAAAAACTCTTGTATAGAAAGCCAAAATCCTTCTATTTGCTAGCGCAGCACCGGTCGGTGTGAAGGCATCCACACTTTCGCAGTTTGTAGTAGAGGTGATAAGCTCGCCATGGGAGTTTCATGGGGGTTGGAAGCTTGGTTGGCCTGAGAAGAGAGTGCACTGTAAGGGGGAGCCCGTGCAGCCAAGCTTCTGAATTCACATGCTACAGATATGCGGTTGGGGAAACCCGCATGGAATCTAGGAAATATTGTCATGGCCTAACCTAGGATTGTGCTTATCTAATGTGTGTTTGGTTACTTTTAAAAAAAACACTGTGTTTGTCAAGTGCTTTCTGGTTCTATCACAGTTTGAAACAAAACATTCACCAAACAGATCAAAACTGCCATCAAAACGACAAGAAAATCAATTTTAAACCAAACTGTGTCGCATATGTTGAAATGCAATTGATTTTCTGCTTCGCAATCGCTCTGTCAAACCGCATCTGACAGTTATAACGCCGCATCTGTAGGCGTCGTGACACATCTGAACATTGCAGAGCCGCATATGCAAAATCAAGACGCAACTGACTGTTACTGAGTCGCATTTGATAAACTGTGTCGCATTTGTCTATGTCGCAAAACCCCGACGCAACTGACACCTCAAACGACGCATTTGCCTGTCACTGTTTAAAACTTCATACAAAGTCAAACCCGAATTCTTCATCTTGTCAATAATCTGTCAAACACTATTTCCTAGAAGATTTTGTCAAAAACCAAACTTGAAATTGCTCAAAGTTTCAACCATTAGTTTGCATTCGTCACCATAGGTTTCATACTTCATTCTTTTTAGTTGCATACATTTGGCATTAGGTTGTCCCTAGGTTCACATTTTTGCATCTTTAGGATTAGGAAAACCTCAGCACAATTTGCAACATCATTGCTTTCGAAATTAGGATCTTTTGGACTAAGTTATCAAACCCCTTTTTAGTCATTGTCCTTTTTTGTGAGATTTTTCCAACTCAAAAGTCTAGTTAGGAAAACTCACTTGTCATTCAGACCTTGTCACCTTGTCAGTTTCAACAAAGTCCTTTAGCAGTCAAAATCGAAAACAAAGTTTGAGCTTAGAAGTGCTTAGGTACCCTTGTCCTAAATTGCATTATAAGTCTACACATTGCATATCCTATTCACGAAAATCCAAAAACATTAGTCATTCTAGTCGTCATTTTGAACTTAGACTTCGCGTAGTGTTATACTTGCATTTAGTTGTCATTCCCATTTGAGCAATCTCATTTATGGTCGAAACTAGACTCCAAAAACAAAAGAGACAAATGGAAAACTTTCGACAAGACCCCACGTTTACTGTCAACAATCCTCCACATGACCCAAACTGGACCTTTTACGATCCATTTTCCAATTTATACAATCAACCTCCAATGACAACGAAATCCTCATCAAACAGTCCATTTGAACCATTCTTGCAAAAATATGAAAATGGTCAACTACTTGAGGAAAACTTAGAGGCACTGGCACAAGACCCAGAGGCCTGTCAGCTTGTTGAAACAATGGTCCGTCATGACAGAGACAGATTCTTAGCTATGCTCTTGAGTGAAGGAGCTAAGTTACCACAAGGATTTGACGTTAACACGCTAAATTTGACACCTCCTGACCCTAATACCAACAACACACATAACATGTCACATAGTGGTCAACTTCCAAATACTATGAGCAATACTTCCTTTGGGACCACAACGACAATGCATGCCACTCCCAACATCCCAAACACCCCCAACATCCTCAACACCACAAATACCAAGACAGTAAATACCATGACAGTAAATGCCACGGGGGCATTATCAAGTCATAACAATCCCCCCTCGACAGCTCCATCTATTACCATGAGCACAACTTTGACATATCCGCTCAGTGGCATTTCATAAAATCCTTCGGGAGGGGCCACAAGACGTGTATTTATCCAAGGACAACAACAAAATGTTAACACGACAACACAGTCAAATGTCATTGCCTCCCAAGGTACAAACACAAACGTTCCCCTTGTACAAAATCAACAATTTACACAAGGTGGCCAAATAACACAACCCATGACATCATTAACACACCATAACATCCATGGTCATAACATCCCCCAAATAACGACACACATGGCTGGGGGACACATCCCAACCTACTCATCTAATGTTCATACTCATCAACATGCACCCAATCATAACTTTCAATATCAACATACACCTAATCATAACCTTCAACACCAACATGCACCCAATCATAACTTCCAATACCAACAACATGTCAATCCACACACGTCATACATACCACAACTATCCATACCGCCACAATACACCAATATTCACGCACAACAAATAGGAACACATGGTGTACCAGGCAATCCAACGTACGGAAACATAAACGACCCTGCTGTGGACGCCCTCCAAACAAGAATGAGGGATGTAGAGAAAACTATCCAAAACATGTACATTTCAGGCAAGAAATCGGAAATATCATATGACCTAAATGTATACCCATTCGACACGAGCTTATACATGCCTCCATTTCTGCCAGGATATGTGTCAGCCAACTTCACAAAATATAGAGGCAAGACAAATCCCATTGAACATGTTCGTGAATTCACAACCAATTGTATGGATATCGCCTACGAACAAACATACTTGATGAGACTTTTTTCTAAAAGTCTGGCGGGTCAAGCCCTTGAATGGTTTTCAACTCAAAAGGATATCCAGACATGGGATGAGCTTAAACAAAAATTCATAAGAAATTATGCGTACAACATCGACATGGATACCTCTATCACTAGCTTGTGCAATCTCACGCAAGAAGATTCTGGTGAGACATTTATCCCATTCTTTAAAAAATGGAGAAGCCTAGCTAGTCGATGTCACATTGACATCCCCGAAAGGGAAAAAGTTGACATGTTTGTCCAAACACTTTTGGGGCCCCTAAAATATGCACTACAAATACATTGTTGCAATAAACTTCACGATTTAGTTGAAAAAAAGGTCCGATTATATTCCCTTTATATCGCAAAGGGAGAACTCAGATATGGTTCCAAAACAACAAACGCCAATCCAATCTACCGACAAAACAAATATTTAAGTTAAATAGCATCGCTACAAAATGACTGTTGTCGACGCTTAAGACTACAAACATTGTGGTCCAGATTATTCCAAAGGCTCCAACAAAGAAAATAGGACCAAACAATGACACTAACACCTCCTGTACACTTTCAAACAACTTAACGGTCAAAATAATCGGGACACACCGTCAGATGAGATTACTCTAGGGTCGACATACACCTCAATTTTGGGCGAACCCCATTGAAGAACTCCTTAGGAAATGTTCTCTCAAAGATGGGTCATCATAATTCTAGAACCAAAACCATATGACCTGTGACACCAAACCAAAGATGGTGGAAATCGATAATGCACTTCTATAATCACCATCGGAAAGCAAAAAGGGCATACAACTCTAACCGCCGAATAAATTGAAAAACCTAATACAAGATCTTACCCAAAGTCGCATCTATCAAGGTAGGTGGACGTAATCACCTAGCAATTCTAGATCATACTATCCACAAGAATCCAATCGTAGGGACCATGGTTCCTAATGTTTCATTCTCGTGTCCATGTAATCATGCTACACCTGAAGGCGCGCACGATTATTCTAGTGGACCAATTATAAATAATGTCTGAACTGACAATGAGTGCATCAATACCATTACGGTCAAGAGAGCACCCCAATGTAATGCTACTACTCAAAGTGGCAAGGTCACTATAGCTGGTCCACCTCCTGCTAGACAGGCCAAAATCACCATACCAGGCCCATCTGTTAAACAATCACAACCTGCCCCATCTGCTAAACAGCCAAAACCTGTCCCAACCACACAACAATGGAAACCCAAAAGTCAATTCAACCTCATCGACCAGCTAGGAAAAACTCCCGTGCAAATATCTATCCTTGAGCTGCTTCGTATCTCTCTCGCGCACAAAGAGATCCTAGACAAAACTCTCCTAGAGTCGTCGGTCCCCAAGGACATCGATGTCAATCAGTTTGAAACTATGGTGGGATATCTCACTACGCCGCACCACGTCACCTTCTCGGATCAAGATTACTCATCACCTAAAACCAACCACAATGATGCATTGCACATAGAAACTTTTATCCACAAGCACAAAGTTAGACGGGTTTTAGTAGATGGAGGAGCAGGATTGAACATATGCTCCCTCAAATTGGTTAAAGCTCTAGGGTTCTCTGATGCATGCGTAGACCCAATGAAGAGTATAGTGATCAAAGCGTACGATGATGAGGAACACTCTTCGCGGGGTGGTATCTCTCTCCCTATCAGAGTGGGACCGGTCATTGTAGACACAACCTGCCAAGTCCTGGATTTGGAACTACCATATAACATCTTGCTTGGCCATCCATGGATTCACGCCTTAAAAGCCGTTCCGTCTACATACCACCAATGCCTAAAGTTTCCATTTGACGACACATAAGTAACCATATACAGAGACCCCGACCCTTTCCAATATTGTACAAACTTAAGGGGAATCTTCGAAAATCAAGTACCTATTAATCGAGAAGCACCTGGCTCCTCGTCATCCAAATACATCGACCCATCCACACTCACGTCATCTTCCACATCCGCCCCATCCATGTCTTCCGCCACACCACCACCTACCGCAAACCCTCAGACTGAACCCATTGTCAAAATCCAGGACCTCGGTTGCGAAGAGTTCAAACTAAATACAACATACAACATAACAACAATACCCACGTCCCCAAAGATATATGGTCGCCCATGTTTCAGAATGGAACCTCAAGAAACCTTCAAAGTTCCACCGAACACAGTTTTTATCAAGTGGGGAGACATGAGTGATGAAGACCTTGCTGACATTACAGGATGGATCTATAAGGATACTGTCGCACTACCCTTGTTACCAGTTCAAAGATATGGCAAAGGTTATGACATAATGAAGGCTAAAGGCTATGATGGTACTAGTGGCCTAGGAAAAAATAAAACCGGTCGAAGGGAACCCATAGAAACTTTTCAAATTCTGAAGTATCTTGGATTAGGGTTTGGATCACCCAACAATGAAGATCGACGTACCTCTAGACTTTCAAATGAGCGAGTACATGCTTTGGATAGTGTCGAGACTACTAGGGAAACCCTCACCGAAACAGACTCCCATGAGTGGGAATTTGGTTCAGAACGATCCCTAAGTGACTATTGTCTTGATGATTTGTTTGTTGAACCAAGAGAACTGACCTCTGAACAACGGTTTTGGCAAACATTCAAAATTGAATAGGCACAAAATAGTCAAAGTCCTACTACCACTTCCCATGCCATACAACACCCATCATCTGAACCCCATCAGTCCAATCCATCCGAGGTATCAGACGACATTGACAACCAGGGCTCTAAAACCTTCACTCCTTATTTTGATAACGAATATGACACTAGTGAAGGAGAATATTGGATGGAGTCCGATATAGAGTTGGATGTTGATAATCTCATCTACAACATCATTGAATCTGTCTACATGTTTTCCACATCCTCACCACAATTTACCAGCATTGACGATGGCATCTCCTTAGTTTACCCTGAGCTAGTCGATTGGGACCAACAAGGACCGCCAGTTCTGGACACATTTCAGAATGATGAGGCAATTTCCAAATTCATGGGATTACGAGAAGACATACCCAATGGGGACCACAAATCAGGATTCACCATTAATTTAGACTACACGGCGTATTTCGGCGAGACTGCTCCGTCCTCTAGTCGCAAAAGTAAAAGCAAAAATAAAGTAAAAAATGAAACGTCTCTAGGTGAAAACCGAAAGGCACCTCTTGACGAGAAAATAGTAAAAATAAAGGACGTATCTGTGGGTGAAAACCTCTCTGAGGCTCCCAAAGATGGAGGATTGTACTTTCTCCCTATGGAACAGGAGAAATCAGCTATGCTTATTGAGGACACAATAGAGGATAACATTTCAACTGCAGAAGACCCCAAGATGGTCCTACTTGCTACATCATTGACTGACGAAGAGAAACTAGAATTTCATAAATTCTTTGCAGAACGAAAAATCAATTTTGCATGGTCCTATGCTGACATGCCATGATTGGAACCAAAACTGGTTCTGCACCATCTGCCACTATTACCTAATGCTAAACCAATCAAGCAGAAGTTGCACAAAATGCAATCCCACAAGTTGCCTCCCATTGGTTATACGAGTTAAAGAAATTTCTAAATCACTGATTCATATATATTCATTGACTACACCGAATGGATTTCTAATCTGGTCCCGATCACAAAGCCAAATGGGTTGATCCGTGTATGTATAGATTTATGAGACCTAAATAAAGCATGTCCAAAGGATGACTTTCCTTTGCCAAACATTGACATTATAGTGGACCTTACAATAGGGTATGAGATGTTATCCCCCATGGATGGTTTCTCCGGCTATATACCTAAATCCACATTGCTCCCTCGAGGATCAAATCACTAAACGACATTTACTCTGGCCATGGGGTACATATTGTTGGAACGCTATGCCATTTTGGTCCAAAAATGCAGCCACATATCAAAGGAAGAGGACCATGATCTTCCATGACATGATGTACAAAATGGAAAGATTGCGATGACCCATTGACCAAATCCAGTAAAATAAGGAAAGATCTTTGATTTCACATACCCTGCAGACTTGAAGAGGCTAAAAGTTCAAATAAACCCTAAGAAGTGTGTTTCGAATAAGATCAGTAAACCTTTGGGATACATAGTTCTTAAGAGGCATAGAGGTCGATCCGCAAAGGTCAAAGCACCTCATAGATTATCTCCCACCCAAAGGAATCGAACTCAGAACTCTGCAAGGCAGAGTACAATCTATTCGACGTTTCATAGCCTAGTTGGCAGATAAGTGTCATCCATTCCAGTATCTGTTGTGCAAGGGTATCCCCTTTGTATGGATGGATAAATGTCAAGAGGCCTTCCAGCAAATCAAAGATTACCTGCTGTCAACACCAGTCCTCATGCCGCCCATTCATGGAAAGCCATTAATTCTATACATCTCGACTACTAGTTCAGCACTGGGGGCATTGCTGGCACAAAATGATCATGAAGGAAAAGAAAGAGCAATCTATTACATTAGTCGCACACTGATAGGGTATGAGTTGAACTACACATACATCGAACATGCATGCCTTGTTGTTGTCTTTGCATCCCAAAAACTAAGACACTATATGCTCAGTCACCAGACACAGCTGGTCGCCAAGATTGATCCACTGAAATATCTCTTAAGTGGGGTGGCATTAACAGGGCGGTTGAAAAAATGGGTCATGATACTAAGCGAGTATGACATACAATATGTCAAGCGTAAGGCAATAAAAGGATAGGTAATAGCAGATCAACTGGCAGATGCACCAATCCAAGTCACTCATACACTAGTAACTAATTTTCCTGATGAGTCCATTTTCCATGCGGAACTGGCGGCACCATGGAAGCTATATTTTGAAGGGTCTCATACTGGTCATGGCTCTGGCGCTGGAATATTGTTTATCACACCATAGGGGGATTCAATTCCTAAGTCATTCCGGATCGCCTTCCATTGTACAAATAACATTGCCGAATATGAAGCACTAGTCACAGGTCTCAAGTTGGCAATTAAATGGAAAATTCAGACGTTGCTTGTATTCGGGGATTCCCAGCTCATGATCAGCCAAGTGAATGATGACTATGAAACAAAAGATGAGAAGTTGCTTCCCTATAAGAGGATGGTGGACAGTTTCCTGACATACTTCCAATTGATTTCTTTTGAACAAATTGCCAGGGCACAGAATAAGGCAACTGATGCAATGGCTACTATTAGTTCTCTTTGACATCCTAAAAATGTAATACAATTTGAGTTCTTATAGAACAAATTTGATACCGGTACATGATATCCCTGTAATCTAAATGGTTTGTTAACTTGTTGGTCCCAACTCCTGGTATCGTGACATTTCATTTAATTACCTAAAATCTCAAACCCTTCCAGTAATCAACCTGTCCAATAACCACAAAGGAAAGTCCCTTTCATTAGAAAATCTGTAAGGTGCCATTGTCAAAATGTATTAATTTATAACACCAGCCAGAAGTTTTGATGATACCCTCCTTAGATGTCTTGACACTAACGAAGCATGTACGACCTTACGTGAAGTACACGATGGTATATGTGGGTTTCATTTGAGTGGTCTTACTCTGGTTAAGAAAGTAATGAGACTTGGGTATTATTGGATCACTCATGAAAAAGGATGTAATTGAAGATGTCAGACTTGTCGAATGTCAAATACATAGTGATTTGGTCCATGCTCCAGCACAGGAACTCCGACCGATCACTTCTCCTTGGCTCTTCGCTCAATGGGGACTTGACCTCGTGGGTAAGATTCATCCAACTTCATCCAACAGCCACAAATTCATTATTACCGCCACTGAGTATTTCACAAAGTGGATTGAAGCCATCCCATTGAAATATATTACCGGCAAGCAAATATCAAGGTTCATCCTTAACTACATCATTTTCCGGTATGGCCTTCCGTAGTCCATCATCACTGACAACTGACATCCATTTAAAAACTAAGACGTACGTGAGTTATGTGAGCAATTCCATATCCAACACCACTTTTCATCTCTATACTACCCACAAGGAAACGACCAAGCTGAGGCATCCAATAAAACCATTGTCAAAATTCTCAAAAAGACTCTCAATGACGCTGGCCGCAACTAGCACATACAACTCAACCCTGCTCTGTGGGATTATCGAACTAGCATTCGTACGCCTACAGGAGCCACCCCATTTGCCCTAGTCTTTGGCGCTGAGGCCATCTTGCCCATTGAGGTTGAAATTCCTTCGCTACGAGTCTCCCTTAAGGGTCTAACTAATGAAGAGGAGTACTGACAATCACGCTTGCATGAGTTGGAAATGCTGGAAGAAAGATGACAAAATTCACTGAACCATCTCCAAGCATATCAGAACCATCTTTGTCGCAGCTACAATAAAAAATTTATGGTCAGAAAGTTTGACATTGGCGACCTAGTTCTCATGTAGAACCCCAAGAACGAAGCCGACAGAGAAAAGTCAGGAAAATTTGAACCAAACTGGCTAGGTCCCTACATTATCATATCTTTTTTTGGTTCTAGAGCTTATCAACTGGCTACACCAGATGGAGAACAATTGACAGATCCCATCAACAATTTACATCTCTGAAGGTTCTACGCATAGCATCAGAGGATTGGGTTGGAAACCATAAAATACAAAAAAAATTGAAAAATTAAAAAATCGTCACCCTGATGAAAACCTGGCAAACAGGCGTCTTGGTGACACCAAAAAAATCAAAAAGTCAAGAAAATAGTAAAGAGAAAAATGATTCGTTCAATAGTGAAAACCTGGCAAACAGGCGCTTTGGACAAGTACCGTGGTGAAAACTTGGCAAACAGGCACCATGCGTAATCAATCATTGCTCTGCCATCTACTGTCATTTTGTTTAACTGGGCCTAGGATGAAAGGTATTTCCGATTTTATTCCACAAATCGCCACCACATCCTACCCTACCTGTCATAGTGGATAAATGATTGACATCAAGTCCTGATGACTGTCCATCTAGTAAGTCAGCAGCATCCCGTCCATATTCCCTACAAATGCTGTCTGACCATCGGGGCAAACGCTTATCATAAACCTGCAGTGGATGTCGTGACATGATCTGGAAATTGGAAAAAGTCCTAAAAAAGACAAAACATTGGCAAAAAGTCTGAAAAAAGACAAAACATTGGGCAAAAGTCCGAAAAGACAAAACATTGGCAAAAGTCCTCAAAAGACAAAAATATTGGCAAAAAGTCTTGAAAAAGACAAAAATGTAAAAAGTCCCAAAAGACCAAAAACATCACAAAATGTCCTGAACAAAGACCAAAACATCACAAAATGTCTTTAAAAAAGACCTAAAAATCATAAAACGTCCTGAAGAAAACCACAACAAATCATCAGACCGCTCGGCGAACACAAACGCAGTGTCATCTCTTGTCAAAGTCAATCAAGTCAATCAGTCCTTGTCGTCTGTCCGAACTACATTGTCTCTACGCACTTGCTACATAGGCAAGACTCACATTTGAGTCCCCGAGACATTAGGTCAGTCCTTTTAGGTTGTCAAAATAAAATCATGATGCAATCTTTGGTCATCAAGACAAAGTCATTGGTCGTGTCGAACTACGAGGTCTCTTAGTGTATGTAGGCAAGGCCATCTATCGATGGGCCCCCGAGGCCGCACTAGGTCAGTCTATTAGGATTCATGGCACTACACTAGCAAACACGTCAAAAGGATTCAATCATTTTCCAGATGGAAAACTCCTAAAATAAAGTAAAACAATCATTTATTCAGCAAGGCAATCTCATTAGCACGTCACTCACATCATCATGGCAATATCGGCATATAGTCAAACACAAGTCAAACTCGGTCAAAGCAAGTCAAATCATCATAAACCGGTCAAACTGTCAAATTTCGGTTAATCTTCAGATGAGTCCTTCTGAACGATAACCTCTGTCATTTATGCCTTAGGATGTGTCCTTCCTAGGCGTCGTCATTGTCATTCGACATTTTGAGCGATCTTCTTGACATCTAAAGATCACTCTTTGTGACATCAATATTCTTCAGATGTGTCCTTCTGAAGAACCAACTCTGTCATCTATGCCTTAGGATGTGTCCTTCCTAGGCATCGTCATCATTTAGAGGGACCCCTTACGACTATTAGGGATCAAATCCTCTCGACATCAGCATTATTCAGGATGTGTCCTTCCTAAATTCACCAATTCTCGACATTTTTCAAGATCATCAAAACTTTAAACATTTCGATAACTCGACATTATTAAACCAGACATCTTGACATCGAAACAATGGATATCCAGACGCACTTGGCAAACACTTGACAATTTTCTTTTGGTTTTTATCGCGCAATAGCCTTTTCAACGTAGATCCTACTCAAGATTTAGAAGTGTGACGATCACACCATTGACACGATGACTACTAGTTTCTCAATGTAGGTCCCCGATTCAGGACGAAAAACAATGACATATCATGGTAAGGACTTTTATTTGTTTTTTTATTTCGACAATCATGCTGCTAGTTTCTCAAGGATGTCCTGGAAATAGGATTTAGAGAAGCAACGACGTTTCATGATTTGTCCTTGTCCTTTTCTGCTTGTGGTTGATTATGACAAAAAGACCGCGACAATCACGCTCTCAGTATGAGTCATGATCATCCTTGTCTGCGACTGTTTGTCTTACGTAATGGTACGACCTTGCACACCTTGATCTATGTCATATCCTGGTGTTTGTTGGCCATTACAACAGTCTGCCCAATGATGATTAAGAGCAATAAATATTAAAGTCCTACAGTAAAGTGTTGAAGGATTTGGTCTAGGAATTAACATGCATCTCCGTCAGTCTCACGTCTTCTCCTCTTTGGTCTGGTCATCTTCTCTCATCAGTCCCGTCGTCTTCTCAAGTCCATCTCACGATGATATCCTGTGACATCCAAAAACATAAATGCATACATGATCATATAAACATTGCATTAGGTCCATACATACATTATCCATGGCATTAAATCATATACATAATCACAAACATTGCATTAACATAATTATCAACACTGCATCTTTTACTAAATACATCATGCACATCATTAACATAATCATATAAATAAGCATTGCATCATCATGGCATCAAAATCACAAATAGGCATCATAGGACATACATCATAAATCAACATCATACATCATACATAATGCATTAAATCAAATAACATCACATAACACATGTAGGCCGCATCAAAACTGCATCATCATATGCTATCATCTCAAAAAGGGTACAATGTCACAGGATAAAGTCAGGAGATATCCCAAAAATGGAGCTCGCAAGCTCAATAATCTATACAAAGTGTGTCATAATAACAAAATGCCCATAGGGTAGACTCTCATCATCCCATCGTGGTGAAGAATGTGGCGACGACAACTCTGTCATGGGTGCTGAAACAATAGGTGGTCCTGTAGCAGCCTCTGTCTGTGATACTGGTGGAACTGTGAACGAAGGTGTCATCTCCACGGTAACAAACATTTGTGAGGTCACTACTGCCGGACTCTGAGAGGTAGACAGATCTATCAATGGCGGCTGACCTTGTACTGACCTCTGCACTGAACCAGTCGACCCATGGCTGTGACCGGAAGTGTGCCTGCATGAATGGTGTGACCTGTGCCCTGAAGTGTGTCCTATCGAGGTAGACCCTCTGACACTGGTATGACTCCTACTGCCAGTAGCACTACCTGATTTGTGGCCACTGCCTGTCCTCGACTGTGACCGAGACAAAGTAGGATCCCGTCGCTCCGGTGGCACTGCCTGGTCATACAGGGTCCGGTACTGCCCTAGTCTCGCGCTCACCCTGACAAGCTCACGAGCCATGTCTCCCATAGGCCCTATGCATAATGCTATGAAATCTGTACACCACTGAGCTGCATCCTGCTGGCGGATCACCGCCTGATCCCGCTCTACCCGGGCTACCTCCAACGCTGACTGCAGTGACCTGACCTGTGCCATGCTATCATCCAATCTCTGCTGTAGATCGGCCACCCTCTGATCTGCTGTGGAATCCTGGGGAAATCCTGAACTGGATGGTATCTCCTCCTCTCCCTCCACCATCCACCATCAGAGGAGTCTCTTGGCATCATCTATAGCATCGTCCTCATCATCATCATCAGCCACATCCTCTGCCACCTCCGCCTCCTCCTGTCCTGCCACCTCCGCCTCCTCCTCCTGTCCCCTCACCTCCTCCTCCTCCTGTCCTCCCACAACCACCTCCTCCTCCTGTCCCCCCACATCCATCTCCTCCTCCCGTCTCTCCTCACCCTCTCCCTCCTGTCCGGGCTGCTCCTCTCTCTCCCCCTCCTCGCCAACCTCGGGAATAGCATCTAATGCTACCCTCGCCATGTGCTGTTGCACCCTGCGGCCCTGTCTTTGTCCGTCTTGCCTTCACCTTCGTCCGTCTCCACCATCGTCTCCACCCCTGCCTCTGTCTCTGCTTCTGCCTCCCCCCTGCCTCCGTCTCTGCCTCCGTCTCCACCCCTGCCTCCATCTCTGCCTTTGTCTCCATCCCGGCCTCCATCTCTACCCCTGCCTCCATCCCTCCCTCGGCCTCTGCCTCCCCGTCTGGCCTGTGGCACACGAGGAATCATTGACCGCCTGTCTACAGGTGCTGGCCCATCAGGATTTGTCAACGACACTGGTCTATGTGTCTGCCACCAGAGATCATAATCCACTGTGGTCCCCGGATCGGCTGCTCCTCCCCTCCATCCCCATGCCTGGGCTCCTATCCCGTCAATCTGCTGCTCTGCAAATGCCACTAGGATGGCTGGCCCCCAAGCATACTCTCTGGAAGACCTGGCGTACTCGGCTGTCCCTACGGGTACACCCTGCTACTCGCCGAACTACCTCAGGACACGCTGGGGTAAATACATCTCAATGATAAGCGACGTCTGCACTATCCGTTCAATCAGATACCTGTACTATCTGTAGAAACTGAGGTGCCTGTCCTCGTCGTCCCATGCCTCACAGTCTCTGTACGGCCTCCAAATAGATGACACCATCGTGTCAATCCTATGTCGCCACCAGCCTGTCTCGCCCATTCGAGTCTGCTGTAGTGCACCTGCGTAGTAATAGGCATAGGGCATCCCCTTAGCCAACTGTGGTCTCTCAATAGGAGGATGAAATATGGCGATATGCTCCCATGCCCAGATCATCATCAGTGTAGTCCCGCAGGAGATACTCTCTCCTCTCCTATAAGCAACATCGTGTAGCTAATGGTAAAGTGTCCCTAGCAAATAGGGACCCCAAGCATAAACCATCCTATCACGCCTCATGCCAACCAGGACGTCACCCCAGCCAATAGGAAATCCATGTCCCTGGCGGTCAGGAATCAGGATCCCCCCGATCAGAGTCACAAGGAATGCATCAAAATGACCGTAGTGCTCGGCCATAAACTCCCATTTAATCTCATAGCTCTAGATGCCCAATCCTGCACCCTGGTCTCGATACTAGGCTCGGAATGTCTGCTCGCCATGACGTGGGTCGTAGACGATCCGCTCCCCTCGGATCGACACTCGCAGTATCCGATAGAAATCCTCCAAGGTGATCATGGCCTCACCTGTCGGCAAGTGGAACGAACACGTCTCCGAATGCCACCACTCGCACAGTGCAGTCAGTAATCCCCTATTCGCCCGAATGGCGGGCATATGGGCAGCATAAAATAGTCCCAGACGCATCAGTCATCGCCGCTCTCGCGGGCCCAACTGATCGGCAAACCGAAAGGTGGTCGGTCTACTCTCTCTCGTGTAGATAGGGGCAAGCTGCCTCTGCAAAAAGACGAACAATACATCAGTACATTTTGGACAACTGTCAGCATCATGAAAAGCATCTAAGGATACGCAAATATCAAAATCAACTAAGGTCAATGTAAATCACAAATGCGTCGCATTCAAGAAATTGCGTCTCAAAAAGTCAATTGTGTCGCACCGTACATCAAATGCGGTCCAAAATATCAGATGCGTCGTATGATCACAATTGCACCGCGGAATTTGATGAATGCGTTGCATTAAGGCTATTGTGTCGCATAAACACAATTGCAACATTCAATAAAAGTGAGTGCGTTGCAATATGACAATTGCGGCATTCAAGCATTCAATTGCGACACAATAAGTCGAATGCGTCGCGGAAATTGTCAAATGTGGCACAACCGACCGCTCTTCCCTATTTTGTCTTGGCACTTGCGTCGCGATGCATCAAATGCGTCGAACGCGCAGACGATTGCGACTTACGTGAACGCAGTTGCATCGCAGTGCAATTATTGTTTGTCCTAAAAAGCTAAAAATGGCACGCAAAACGATAAAATGAAAAAGTGAGTTAAGGGTACATACCGCTGGCTCTAAGCCCTTTGGCCATCTGAAGGTCCGCACGATCTCTCCGCGATGCTCTGACACTGGAATCACCATCGTCGCTGCTATGCCTTTCGCTCTGAACTCTCGAATTTCGCAAGGTAAATAATAAAAGTGAATTGACTTTTACCCCCTTTGTCAACCTATTTATAAGGTCAAAATGAAATTTCTCAACCGAGGTTAATACTGGAGGCTCATTTGACCACCTTTGACTTCCTCGTTAGTTGCTTTAAACATGTCAGAATCTGAAACCGACTGCGCTGTTGTTTTTCTGGTCATTAAATTGATTTATCGGGACCTTTTGCAAATTTTTCTGTAATACCCCTCATACTGTTTAGACTTATTATATTCTACGCTTTGGTTGGATACTATGATGATACTATTATTGTTGATTTGGTTAGTTAGACATTTGATGATGCTGTTATTCCATTAGTGGACATGATTATTTCATACGACATTGTGGTTGGTGATGTTAGTTGATTTTCAGAATTATATTATGATGCAATGATTTAATGAATTATGTCATGAGATGAATTGTTAGTTTAGAAACGTTATTTTATCAGTTATATTATAATTGTTAGGATAGAGGTGATGAAGGACAGTGTAGCATCACTCGCTTGCGAGTGCTCTGTTACGCTGCGATTCCTTTTCACAATGCAATGCTTCAATTTAATGCTTTGATTATATATATATATGTATGCACATGTACACAACTTCGTTTGTATGCAGGTATTGCAGGTACAAGTCTCGATTCCACCTGTTTCGGCAGGACATGGCGAGCACCAATAGCCCAACGGTTAAATGTTGAAACAGAGGTGACGATGAAGTCATCCCGTCCCATGATGTCAGACCGTCTTGTTTGATTGGTATTGTTCATTTTTGTAATTGTCGTTAATTGTGTTTTGTGTTTTGTGTTTTGTCATATTTTAATTATTGTTGGTACTTTATATGTTGTGGTGTATTCGATTTAAATGATTGAAATAATTGTTTATTTTAATGTTAGATTAAATTGTATTTAAATATTTAAATGATTTAATTATTTTTGAAAGTCATGTGTTTCAATTAAATGATAATTAAATATTAAATGTGTTTTAATTATTTTAATTAATTATCTGGTGGAGGATAATTATTAGAATAAATTATTTAAATTAAATAGATAATGTGATGTGCAAGTAAAGTGGTAAAAATAGAAATTAAAACAATAAAACAAAGAAAAGACTAAAAAGTGGTGAGAACGAATAAGAATACAAATCTAATTAAAAAGTTTGCTTTTAAAGAATGATTTGCTTTTATTTTTGATTTTTAGAGTTTTTGGAAGAAATGGACAATATCTTTTATTTTAATTAGGAATTTTGGGAGTTTTTTTCCACACACACAGAGGATTAGTGATACAAAAGTTGCACAAGTCTTTGGTTATGTATTTTTGAATCTTTTGCTATATTTTGGAGGAGAGTTTTAGAAAGGGACTTGGAATCTGTTACTGGTGTTGCTTTGGAGAAGTTTTCTGAACAGAGAATCGGTTCGAGTTCGAGCACGAAATTCTGTAGAGGAGATTTTGAAGCGCAAACAAGGAGCTCTTCGAGGCCGTCAGAAATCAGCTTCATCAGATTTTCGAGAGCGCAGGACTCCAGGTTCCACTCTTTTCTCTTAATAGTTTTAAATCTGTAAATGGAATAAAAAGGTGTGTTAAAATCAATCTCTGGTTAAAAAAGAAAATCTTCTGTGATTTAGATTAAAATGATTTCCTTGAGATTAGAAAATAAATAAACCAATAGGCCTGCTTGAAAGGAACATTCTTGATAATACTTTGCAAACAAACTAAAAAGAAAACTCTGTCAAATTCCGTATGAATACGCTTAATTTCTTCTGTTATTTTATTATGGAAAAGATCAATCTTTGTATTTTAATAGTTTTGAAATATTATTTTGATAATCATTAGTATGTATGTTATTTTTAAAATATGTGATTATTCTATTTTTTTTTTTACACAGAAAATTGTGTTTCCTGTGTTTAAATAACTGTATATATATTTGTGTATATTATATATATATATATTAAATATATATATACATATTTCGTATATATATATATAGTTTATATTTATTTTCTTCATTAAAAATCTTTTTATTGTTTTTTGAAATTTCTTTATATTAGTATATCGAATGAATTGTTTCTTTTTATACAAAATGGGATTTTCGAAATCCGTATTTCTGTACCGGGTGAATGAATTTTGTTTTGTTTCCGTGCTTATTGAAAAATTAAACAAAATATAAAAAAAAATTTTGAAATCAAAATTTTATGGTGAGTAATATTTGTTAGGGATTAGGGAGGGGACGGCTGGGCCGTACCCCCCCTTGTCACAAGAGAGCCCGCAGACTGGCCAACAACAGTCCTTACGGACTGCTGTGCGCAGCAGCCGTAAGGCCTCTGTACCAGCCGCGCAGACTTTAATAAGCCATGTCAAATGTTTTTTTTTAATTATGATTATTTCTTATTTATTTTAATTTTAATTTCTGTTTTAAAATTTCGGTAGATATGTTACTATAATTCGTTTACTTTTATTTTATTTTATTTTTATTATTTAGTTTTTGTTAAATTATATATATATATATATATATATAAATAAATAAAGCTTATTATTTTATTAAAATTCTTTATAAAGTTATTTTAAATGAAATTTTATTTGTTATAAATAATTTTATATATAAAAGTTAATTGGCATGAATTTTTTTATTATTATTTGTTCAGTATGGCTATATATATATATATATATTTATATATATTTTATATATATATATATTGTTTTATTTGATTATAATTATTTATTTTATTTTTAAAAGGAATATTAGAATGTGTGGATTATTTTGAATAAAATTGAATAATAGGGTAAAATTATTTTATTATAAAATATTTATGGTAAATTTTATCGTGAAAACTGAGTGCAAGTAATAGATGAAAGTGGATTGTTTGTCTTGATGAAATGTGGATTATGTTGTTAATTTGTGAAACCCTATGGATTGTCGGTCCTTCTTGTGCGTCTTGATTATGGTTTCCTTTATTCTGGTTGCGGTGTGGGAACCTTGTGAAATTGTGTATTCAATTGTTATTTATCATGAACCCTTGTTCAGAGGCTTGCTTAATTTTTCTAATGTTCTCTTCATCTTGATTATACTTTTGGAAATTGATACTTAATGGTTCATGTTAGGAAGGGTTGAACGGTTTGTTAAGAATTTTGGTTATGAGTTATCGCGAGAGGGTTAATGCCTCGCATGAGCTTGTTTTGAGTATTATGCTTTATATGTTTTAAGTTCAACCCTTGCCTAGTTTTGATTTATGTTAGGGGTCATGGGGAGAGTGGCTCTTCGTGGGCGCTGACGCCTTGGAAGGAGGAAGTGCTCAGGGGAACCCACGTAAGAATAGTTAAACAAGTGATAACTTAAAAATAGAATTTAGGGGGATGGGTAGTAAAACACACAAGATAATAAACATTGGATTCCTCGTCTATGCATTAGGGCTATCATAGACTAATGATAGACTGAGTAGGCCGTGGTCAGCAAAGTCAGAATCTCATCTTCATGAGAGGTTATCGACTTCGCATGAGCTACCCTATGGTGCCGGCGCCTCAAGTAGGAGGAAGGGCTAGGGGATCCATAGATGGGTGCCGACGCCTCAGTTGGAGGAAGTGCCAGGGGATCCCATGAGAGCTATGCGATGACACTCTCCACTTGACACCCGTTTGACTATTTTCTTGTTGCCTCTGGAATTGTGTACTGAATTGTTGTTTCAGATTTATATGGAATTGTATTCTGGTTAATGTTTTAGATTTATTCGAAAGTGTATTTTGGATATTGTTATCTTTATGATTGTTTTCTGATTCTTGTGGTTTTAGTTTATAATTGCTATTTGGTTACTTGTATAATTGGTGATGCTTTGTTTAATTGTGATGAGTTTCATAGTTTTAACTTGTTATGTGATTTGTGAACGTCGATGGTTGTTTCATTGTATGCCTTGAGTTGTATTTGTTTTTGTACTATGTTGTGTTGAGTCGGTTTGGCAATCATGGTCGAGTTAACTTCCTTGTCACCTCTGAGCACGGGGGGTGAGTTATTCATAATTCACATGGTTGGGTGGAACGTGCTCCGCACCCGTTGGGTTCCCCATCAACATCTTGTCTTCTCAGCATTTCCGTGGTGGTGTTGTACCAGTGTTCGCTTTATATCTCAGATTTTATTGTACTTGTACCATCCCCATGTTGGGAAATTCAATGTAATTCATTTATCAAAAGAATGTAATGTAATATTAAAACGATGATGTAATAGTTAGGACCATTTGTATCTTTATTAAGAGATTTATTATGGTTGTATTATGTGATGTTTATTATTCTCGCATCATGGTTATTGGATGTGTTCTCATTCATGGATATTATAATATAAATGGTTATGTTGTACCCTTTATCTTTATTTTCGTTTAGTTGTTGCGATGTAACCTCGCGTGCCCCAGAGAACTAAGTGTGTTAATGATATGTAATGTGTTATGTGATTATGGTATAATGTATTTGCATGTTTAATTTAATTGTTTTTTTTTTTTTAAATAAAAAATTATTTGCATGTGTGTGTGTTCTTTGGGGTTTGCACGACGGGCGTTACATTTTCTGTCGTCGACCCAAAATTTGAAAATTTTCCGAGGGGGCAATGATACTCTGTACCTTTATTGGGGCATGAATTTGACTTATTTTCTTTGTCACAATGCGACAAGCGACATTATGACAAAGAGGGGCAGAATGTAGACACCTAAAAATGACCTAGGCCTGCAAGCTTCATTTTTACCACTTTCGTCCTAGCATAATTATGACATTTAATTATGTCCTTGGTCCACATTCGACTATTGATTAAATAATTCATAATTATTTAATTAATTCATGTCATTTATTGTTCATGATTATTAAATAAATAAATTTTATTTATTTATTAAATACGCCATTAATTGTCTAAGTCTTCCCTTAATTAAATAAATTTCTTAATTTATTTAATTTCCCTTTCTACATTTAATTTTCGATTATTAAATAAATGAATTACATTTATTTATTTAATATGTCACTAATCGCCTTAATTAAATAAATTGATTAATTTATTTAATTAATTAGTCTTATCTGCTAAATTAAATAATTAAATTTAATTATTTAATTGCCAATTAATATTCTTCTCATTTTAAATAAATTAAATTATTTAAAATGTCATCACAATCTGAACTGTCAGTCCATTTTGATATATAATCTGAAAAAGATTATTTATTATCTCACAAAATCATTATTTTGAATTAATTTAATTCAAAATAGTAACTAATCTTCCAAAAATCAAGTAATCGGGCAGATTCTTGATTTCCCAAATCGAATCTTCAGTCCACATCTTATCTTCTTGATTTTTTGAATCTCACAAATCGGGCAATCTTATCTTCTTGATTTTTCGAAAATCTTTATTTTCTTTAATTAGTTTCCTCATTTATTCTCCACCGTCGATCCGATTATCTGAGATTTTATTCTAACCGTTCGATTAAGGATTTTTCCCTAACCCTAATTAGGGATTCTCAGATTTAATCTGGACCTTTCATTTTAGGTTCTCATCATCAATTAATCTTGTCCGTCCACTCAAAATGACATTTTCTATAAAATGTCATTTTTCTCTCACTTTTCGATTACACACAGACATGCTTACATTTTACATAGACATATTATAGGCATTTATTCACTTGCACACTTAGTTTTCATATGCAATTTCAATATTTATTATAGTCATTTGATCAAGTCTTGGCATTTGTTTAGGCATAGACATTGACAATTATAGTTATAGGCATAGGCATTTAGACATAGCATAAATCCTTCAAAGCTTGGTGTAGGACTTAGGCATTTGCAGATTTGCTCGCATGACGGATCTTAGGGCAAAGTATTATCCAGCAAGCAAGAAGGTATTACAAAAGTGAATCATGGAGGTATCAGCGATCAGGTATAATCGTTCTGTGTTTTACTTCCTTTTTGTTTTGTAAGATCTTTGGGTTTCATTGTCATTTATTGTTTGTTGCTAACACTCCTAATCAAACCTAAAAGAAATCCCTTGATTACACTATAACTGGGGGTTTTCTTCCTTGTTCTTTCCCGCCAGTATGTTCACCTGAACCAGGATTTTGTATAAAATATATATTTTAATATTAATAAAATTATAGTGGCTTGCCACTTTTGATAATTTTTTTTTTTATGATATACTATTGGAAAATTAATATAGATTTCTACTATAATTTATTAAATTTAGGTGAATCTAATCTAATCATGTACATATATTGTGGAAAATTTTTGAGTTAAGTTTTTTAATAACATAAATTCTTTGATGAATTAAATAAGATGATAATAAAATTTTATAAAAATGTGGTGATTCAAGTCACATTATAGCTCAAACTATTAGCCAATTTTGGATTCCCAAACTTCAACTATTAGCCAATTGGCGAATATTAGCCACTAAAAAAAGAAATAGCATGGGCTTTGTTCCTCTTAAGTTTGGCGATGCTGCATAGGCGGGTGTGGAGCTGGGGACGGACGGTCCTCCCCCTTCTTTTGTTGTTCTGCCTCCTGTTGCTAGTAGCTTTCCTTCCTTGAGCTGGGTGAAGTCCTTCTCTAAGGCTGCTAAAGGTGCTCGGTCTCCTACTCAGGCTAGAGTTTGGCCTTTGCCCTATGCTCATGATTCCCCTATAGTGGTATGTGGTCCTGAGGTTGCTAAGAATGAGGATTACTATTTGAAGCAGGGTGTGGTCTGTAGGTTTAACAACTTGTGGCCCTCCCTTCCTGATCTCCAAGACTGGGTTTCCATCTCCTGGAAGCCTGTTGTCTTTGGACATATTGAGCTCTATCCTAGTGCAAGGGGGTTGTTTTTAGCAACCTTTTCCTCCTCCACAGAGCGAGACTTTGTGTTGGATAGGGGGTGGATGTGGGGTATTCATTCACTTTCCATCAGGCCTTGGTCCCGTTCTTTCAATCCTCTTACATAGTTGTTGAATACTAGATCAGTATGGGTCTGACTATTGTATCTCCCTCTCCAGTTCTAGGAGGATTCATGTTATGAAGCTATTGGAAATACCATTGGCTACTTTTTGATGGTGGACTCTACAACTCGAGAGCTTGGGCATACTATGGTAGCTCGTATTTTTGTTGATTTGGACATCTCCTAACCTCTCCATGGTGATGTAGTCTTATTGGTGGAGGACAGACCTTGGAAGCAACTCCTAGACTATGAAGGCCTCCCTTTTCGATGTAGGAGATATTTCTTGGTGGGTCATTTGGCCTCTAGTTGCCCTCATGCCCGCCACAATGGCACTACTACCTAGGAAGGATGCTCTCTTGGATCATCTCATAGTGGGTTCTCCTCTTTCAAAAGGTTCTTTTGCGGAGGATGACCTTGTTGAGCCTTCTCAGGAGTCTATGTCTTTCCTGGATCCTCTTTCGAGTATCCCTTCCGTGGATCCACTGTTGCCTTGAACTGTTATCGCTATTTAAGATGAGCCTGCTTGACCCTTGTTGATTTCTTCTGTCGGTCCTTCATTTCCTCCTTTCTCCTCTTCTGTGTTGCTGACTCCCTTGCTATGTGATGGCTCATTGCCCATGGTGGCTATTGTGGATCCGATTCTCTTTCCTTGCTTGTTGGACTTCAATTCTGAGTCTTCCTGGTTTGTTGTGCTGAGAAAGAAGAAGGGTCTCCCTCAATCTGTCGCAACTTTGCAGCCTACGGTTAAGGGAGTTAGATTAGTCCCCTTAGATTCTAGGGTTGTCTAGTCCCCTTCTGTGGTTCGACAGCTATTTTTCAGTTATCTCTGTGTGTGGCCTATCCACTTTTCCTAGTTTATTCCTAGTTTGAACTAGCTTCTTTTTGGCCTTGTGGGCTTTCAGTGTAAAGGGTACAATTCCCTATAAATGCTACTTATTTAATAAAAAAACAAAGTGATATATATCGAATGATGTTATGACTAGATTAGGTATTACAAGCACTCTTTAATATTGATAGAGATATGATAATTTACATTATAGGATTCTAAATTTTCCCAAAGTTTTGTTTGAATTACCTTGTGAAATGATATTTTAAGGTTTATTATATTTGGTATAGGAAAATAAAGATTGGAACTAGTGTTTTTATGAAGTACTATGTGGTAGTCATAACCTATTGTTGTTTTCGTTTGCTTAAGGCCCTTAATGTATTTTGTGAGTACAATCTTTATTTATTGTACTTTGTTATTGGACTTGATCAACCCAATAACCTTGTGCATTTTCCTTATTGTATAGGACTAATATTTTATTTGTATATTATGAAAAGAGAATATTCATGTAGTTCAAAATGCATGAATATCATCTTGAAATGTATTTTGAGTATATAAATTATACTTTTATAAATTATGAGTGACCACATACTATTGGATATTCATAGTAATTATTGGGTGATCACATTGTAATACTTTAATTATTTAAGGAGTTACATGAGTGAGTAAAATGGTAAAGTTGAAGGATATGAGGTTAAACCATAAATTATGATTATTTTTTAATTATAAATTCGTGATATATTTCATAAGACATCTATATAGTTCTTATCATAATTTTGATTGGGAAAAGATTTTTTATTAAAATTTCTTGTGAATCTAAAATAAAGTTAAAAACAATGATCTATGAATTAAAATCTAAGAATAATTTAGATAAAGTAGATATATTATGAAGAATACAAATTTCAATGTTAGTATCTTCAAATATTGATCATGTGCTTTTTTGAGTTGTGATGCAGATGCATCTTGTGCTACTGAGGACAATAGTTAATTTATAGGGGGAGAAATGTTATATGACTTTTTCCCCAAAGAGAAAGCTATGGAATAGACTTTTAGAATTAAAAGAGAGATGGAAAATAAAGGATATTCTGGTCCTTTTGTTAGAAGAGAGATTAATAAAGAATATGTATAAACACTCTTTTAAAAGGAAGAATAATTATTTATTTAAATAATTATTAAAAGGAAACCTTTAGTAAAATGGTGTGATGGTTTGGAAACCACCCCTTAAAAGGATATATAAATCATTTATGTGAGACATGGGGGAAAAACATTCAAGATGGAGAACATTCAAGGAGACAAGAGAAAAAGGAAAAGAGAAACTGAGAAGGTACAAAGGAGTTAAGGTTAGGATCTTTGGCTGGCATTAGGGGTTGTTGGAGAAGGGGCACACAACATGTGTCCAATTGGGGTACAATGTACAACTGAAATTGTCCTAGCTAGGACTTTACTGTAAGGCCCGTGAGGCAGGTTGTTGAACCATAAGACTTGTGAGGTAGGTTATTGAGCCATAAGGCTTGTGAGGCAAGTTGTTTATACTGTAAGGCCTATGAGGTAGATTGGGATTTTGTGTAAGAACCGGTTTCCTCCAAGGGTACCTCCTTGCCGTGAAGTGCCTAGATTTGTAGCCATTCCTCTTAGTGCCAAATAATAGATTTTCAAAATATATTTATAGATAAGTATTAAAAACCATTGATCCAATAATATTGGGAATATCTATATGATTTTGATGTTAATATGATTGATCTATATGAAGATGATTAAATTTTATATATTATGTAAGTTATTTAATTGTCATGTGTTTATAATTTACATTGATTATTCACATTTTGATAACATTACATGACTCAAATTATCTTGATTTTAAAACTTATTATATTAAATCTGCTGCTATTACTTAAACAAGTATTCGAGAAAAGTGAGATTACAAAAATCCTTCAGGAGGTCTATGGCAACTTCTAGGTAGATTTCTCTCAAACTACTTGCTTCTCTCATTGTGGGTAATTTATCAAAGCTATCATTTGAAATATTATTGATATCATTGTGTTACTATTAATTAATTTATTTTATCTAGCATTACAAATGTTTTTTTGATCTTTTATCATTTTCATCCTTTACCACAATCCTATTTGATTGTCCCTGGAGGTAGAAATACCAAAATGGTGGTTTGACTTGTTGGAGAATTCCAAGATCAAAGAGCTCGAATTGATAACCTTTCACAAATGAAAATATGAGCATAATAGTATGTCTATCAATATAAAATGAAGAGTGTATGATACCGTTGATGTCAAAAATTGGCAAGGTAACAACCTTTATGGGAAACTTAGTTAATGTGGGGACCAATTGCACTAAACTGAGTGACCTCTAGGTTTTTAAAGAAGTCGACTTCT
Source organism: Sequoia sempervirens (assembly GCA_007258455.2). Classification (NCBI taxonomy): domain Eukaryota; kingdom Viridiplantae; phylum Streptophyta; class Pinopsida; order Cupressales; family Cupressaceae; genus Sequoia; species Sequoia sempervirens. The sequence goes on from VDFB02000015.1 coordinate 399,496,749, forward strand.
TCTGTAATTAGGGTTTTGAAATAGGAAAAGGAAGCAAATATAAAAAATAAAGATCTAACTAAGGCGATGCACCAAGGAATAGATATAGGAACAGTAAACCTATCTTTTGGGATTAGATTTAAGGGCCCAATCAACAATCTACTATGTTCTAGACTAACAAAAATCAAAGATGAAAACCTGAATATTTTATTCAATGAAAAAATAATTATCATACACATTCACTGAAAAGAAGAGTCAAAGACATGGTCTAAACCAAAAAACTTGTATTAAAATCATAGAAGTTCTGCAAATAAACAATTCAACATAATAACGAAACAATTTAATGTTTTATCAAATAGCTTAAGAAAATAGAAAGGCCAAACAATGGAACAGTCTGAGAGTCTTATACAATAATCTAAAACAATACTAAAGACTTGGTGTCTTTCCCCTAATTTTTTTGTGTCTTTTGAACTCATTTTTGAAAGGAAGAAGTAGTATATATAGATAAAAATCCCACTGCTTGGTAGGCTAGTAACATAAAATATCCTGTATCTCGAGCAATGATGCCTATAGTAATGATTTCCTTTGGTCGTTGCAACATAAAAGATTCAGGCCATAGAACATGGTCGCTCCCTAGCCAAATGCATCCCCTGCAAATGATGGCAGTGGTCCCGGAGAAACCCTGTGCATACAAGTGTCACAAAATCATGTAGTCGGTTAAGACACGCAGTAGCCTAGTGGGGCTCGTTGCATGCTCTCACCTTCCCTTTGATGAAGTTCCCACGAAAGAGACACATGGCAATAGGTTAGGGACCACTCATTGATTCTTCCTTCTTGCATTGAAAGACTGCACAGTGAAGACACATGGAGGAATTCTTTACTATCGGCGCTGGCTATGGGATCCTCCAAAAAGTGTACGCCGATGAAAGATACATGGCACACAGATGGGGCCCGATTGAAAAGTGATGGGAAGCAGCCTTGAAGAGCCCGTGGTGCCGACACATGGAAGCATGGCAGGAGCCGCTAGGAGAGCGAAGGAAGGACCTTTTGTGAGGAGCGCCTGGAGGACATGTGGTGGCATTGAATGAAGTCTAAAAAGATGAGGCGTTGGCCGATACTTAGAAAACAATAAAAACCACCCGGAGGGAGCTCAAAAAATTTAACATTCACAGATTTTGGCGACTACTAGGGGCATTTCACCTATGGAAGAAGGAACCCAAAAATTTCTCTGACTTGCAGACTAGAGTCCCATCCATTGGGCGATGCAATCAAAGCTTAGAGAGCGGCCTGTAGAGGCAACCAGTCAGCCTCAGATGGTGTCGATATGTTGCATAGATTCTCTTGCGCTCTGCTCAGATTAATCATTTCTTTGTAAGGTAGTGTCATGAATATACTGGACCTGGACTCAAGTTGGAAGAGCATCCATGCAATATGATGAGTGACACCTTCAATATCTGTTGTGGTAGGGGGTTGACTAAAACTCTAGAAAGCAAAAGTCTCTTGCTGCTTCTCTATTTTTGCCGCAATTTTCTCCACAGTAGCCACCAAGTCATTAGAAAGAAATGGGGAGGGTAAACCCATCTGAGTTAGTTGGGAGAACCTAGCCCATATGCTATTCATAGTTCGGTCAAGTTTGGAAACACACTCGCTAGCATGGAGGATGGTTGTGTGGTAGTGGATAAACTTGTTTGTTGTTTTGGAAGTGGCCTTCTGATCCTTGATCCCTGCATTTTCTAAGACGTCATCCGAGACCAAGTATAGCCTATCTAGTAGTTGTTCCACTTCAGGAACCCTCTCCGTGATGATTTGCAAGAACCGCTCAATTGCTCCATGAAATTCCTTGCCTAAACTTGTCACCTCCACCATAAATTGGAGCATTGACTGAAGGGTTAGGAAGAATGCCTTGACCTTATCCCAGTATGAAATGTATAATTGTTGAGCCACTAGAAGGAGGTTCGACTAGGAAGTAGGCGCTTGGGGAAGACTTCTCAAAAGACTGATCTCCATATCCCTTGACCCAACATCCTATGTCAGTTCCACAACCCTTTTGTTTGCAACCATAAGTTGTCCCTAGATGTTTCTCAATTCTGCGGACTAGTTTTCCTCGGCCCGATTTTTGTTCGTTAATTTTGTCTTAAGGGAAATCTTCCTCTCTTGGAGTTCCTTCTCCAATTGGGCCTTTTGGGCCTCAAAGTATGCATCTCTCTATTGCATTTGTTGCTCGAATTGAGTGCACTGATGTTTAAACTCCTCACTCTTTTGTTGCATCCCCTACTCCACTAGAGCCAACTAGTTATGATATTGTTGGCTCCTCTTCCGTAGTGTGACGACCAGATTGGGGTCATAGGATTAGAAATTTTCAAGTTCCTCTTGGAGTTTGTTCTGCTCTACCTATGCTACTTAATATTTCTCTGATAAACGTGCAATTTATTCTTCTCTCACTTTTTCTTTCGCCATCAGGACCTCGATTCTATCCTTTACAAGTTTCAACTCCTTTTCTTTCTTCTTTAGGTGGTAACCAGACTTGAGGAAGTTAGTGGTCACCACTTGCTGTGTTTCTTCCATGAGCTCAACTTTGTCCTGTGGCTGAGCTATGCTCAGATCGAGTCCCATGGAAAACATGATGTAATCATTGGGATGCATTTCCCCCTATGGTTTGACGATGCTCGGGTACATGGTTGCGAAATGCAGTGATTTTTGAGCTTCATTGAAAATAGTATACACCTTTGGCTCCACTGGCTTCTTGGAATCCTTGGAATTTTACTTCTGGATTCTGATAGCCCATGCTTCCTTTGTTTTATCGCCCTGCACCATAAATTGGGTTGGTGACTGAACTAGCCCACTTGCAAAAGGTGTGCCGGGAGGAAGAGTGAAAGGGAATGTGAGGTAGTGGTTCTGGGAATTTTCTTTCTCGGAAGATCGAATATAAGTGGGGAGAATGGAGGAATATTCCAAAGCCTGGTTTGTGAACCAGTGGGAGGACTCATTAGGTGTTATGGTGGTAGCGAAGTCAGGGCGGATTCCATCTGCTAGGCAAACTAAGTTAGGCTTGATATAGTAGTAGCTAGAGGGGTGTTAGTGGTGGTCGTAGATGTAAAGGGCGAAGAGATAAAGGATGTGGACTAGGCAGCGGCGAAAGGTGAAATGGTCTGCGGAGGAGTCAAAACAAATGGCCTCACTTGGGAGAATTGGGAGAAACCTCCCATGACCATTGTGGCATAAGTGGAAAAAGAAAGGCTGACACCTATGGTGAGGGGTGCCATGGACACAACAGGAGTAACTAAAGATTGTGAAACAAGAGAAGAGGGAGGAAAAGTTACCTATGGTGCAGATGACTGCAATCCTTGGCTCATTGATGGCTCTGTGCTCATTGAAGGCCCTAGGCTTGTTACGGGCTCTTGTAAACCCTCTTCCTTCATTGCATCCATAAGCTGCCTCTTGTTGGTTAGTGAGTCTTCTACCTGTATAGTCTTTGACTGTTGTTGTTGGGTTGTTCTTGACCTTCTTGCAGTCCAGGTGCGTGTATGTGAAGCTCCCAACTATGATATATTGAACCACACATTTGAAGAGACTTTTCTAGGCTCCATCACCGCTTTCTCTTTTTGTTGTGTTGGGGCTGTATGTACTTAACTTTCCTTCTCCTTTCCTTTCTTTGTATTCATTTCAGACTCCTTTGGGTCGATGTCTTCATCAACACACATGTCGAAATATGTATGTGCATCGTTCCACAATTTATCAAATCTTTCATCCATTGCTACGCTCTAGTAAGGACATGAAGGCGTTGGATTTCTTGTTGGTAGATCTAGAAATCCCTAATTATTTCCTCCCTCCAATTCTCTTTCTTTGAAAACTCACTATGGAGGGCATCCCTATTTGGCGCTTTTGATTATACTTTGCTAACCAGAGGTAGAATTGAAGCCATGGCAACTTGCTATCATTGGTAGGAATATAGCCTAGGTCCACCAACAGATCGTCACACTCCTCCATCAGACTCCGCCTCTTTTCCCAATATGGTCGGGGGTTGTGGGTTACCTTGATGAACTTGTTACCTAAGTCATCGAAGGGGTTGTAATTCTATTTGTCGCAGATCATTAGTAACCCTAGATGAGCCAACATTTCTTCTAGTAGCTTGTGCAATTGATTCTTCACCATAACCATCCATTTGAAGGTTAGTGGGCATTTGAAAAATCCTCTCTTGCCCCTTCCTCCACAAAATTTATAATCAATAATGGACATTTTATTGAACATTTCAAGGGCCAATACCCTATGTGTGACATACTCTGGGAGTTGGAATGGCTCCTCAGTAAAGCCGCACATACAGATGAATGTAAAATCCCTCCTAAGAAACTAGTCACATTTAGAAGTGAAGCTTTGCATCCACTTCGTCTGGTCGGCGGAAAGTCAATAGATACAACTGTTCTTATCAAAGTCTCACAGAATTAGAGTTAAGAAAAACTCTGAAAATGCATAATAGTCATGTGTTGCGGAAAGGAGGGGAGTCCATATAGAAACTGGCTTTTTGGCTCCCTTATCAGTAAAAATAGATAATGACATCATTTTATTGAAGAATTCGGGATTCTGGTATAAGAAAATATAAGAAAGTAAGGAAGGAAACCTGAACTTGTGCTGTATTTTGTACTCCCGTATTTGGGTCATCATTTCTCAATAAAGGACTCTTGCGAAGTCATACCGGAACAAGGACTTTTGCCTTCATAGTTGAAAACCCAAACCTAGCTGAAATTCTTGCACCCATTTGTCTTCATCCAAGAAGCAACAAAACACCATCATGGAGAGTGCATCTTGCATATCCCGCTTAAAGGAATTGTGCGCAACTAGAATTTGTGGCGGCTCATCACAAAATTCCTCAGGCCTCTATGTTTCCACATTATAAAAGTCCAAAGCTTTGTCTCTTCCCTGCCAAAAGATGCACCCACTTTCTAGAGTAAATGTCTCCATTCTGCTCACTTTAGAGTGGCTCACTAGGATACAGAACATGCTCCAGATAGCATCTTCATTGATGTTGACTCTCAGTGTTCGACCTTTGATGGTGTTGGTATCTGGGTTAAAGTGTTTAATGGTCTCGTGGATGAGCTCTGGGAAGTAATGCACAGAGGGGACCATATATTGCAGAAGACCGTTGAACCATAGCTTATATGCCATTTTCCTTGCGCTTTCATCCTTCTTCATTCTTTCGCAAGCTCCTTCCCTAAGAGTCTTAGGGTTCTTCGCGAGGATGGGGTCATGGATATTATCCAATTCATCCTTTATTTTGCTTTGGTCCCTTGCAATTTTGGTTTGTCCAGGGTGCATGTGTGAACCCATTCTAGTTTCTCCAACATCCCAGGCAATGTGTAAGAAGTCTCATAAAAATATTGACGATTGGTGCTGCTATCATGGCATCGTACAAGCTTTGGGTTGCCTGAGCCTATGCCTCCATCTGAGAACTTCTGGCCATTTCAGGGTACCATAACTTCACCTGCGTTAAAATTATTTGTAATTCACTTCGGCTCTGCCTGTGCTAAAAAATCCTTTTCCCTAGGTAGTGTGCTCTAAAAGCTCTCACAATGTTAGTTTCTTGCATGCAATACTTGGCTATTTCTTTCTTGGGGTGGTCAACAATGCTCGCCTTATAGATTAAATTTGGCATGTACCGCCAACTCTTTTGCTTGTGTGAAATGAATTACTTATCATTTTGAAATGACCATAATTCATAATGACGATTTGATAATCATTTTGTATGGCGTGATTTCCTTGGAACTTGAGTCAGAAATTTGAAGACGGTTTAGGCTTTCGCATGCGTGGGAAATTAATATCCAAAAGAGAATAATTAGGCGAAAGACACAATAATTACTTGAAAAGATTCTTTTAAGTTTGAGAAGCGCGTGCAGAATGAAACATCAACATTCAGTCATATAGACGATTGTCGATGACTGCCACTAGTTTATGCTAATTAATTGGCTCTTATTTATCTTGCACACAACAAACCGTACCTAGAAAACACAACAGGGTGGGAAATTTGAGCAAACCCTAGTGCGATTTTCAAGTTGGTACTTGATTAGCATCATGCTTATGATATGAAAATTACCACACATATCCTAGCTATTTCTATAAATAGGCACTTAGGCAATAGCAAAATCACACTTAGAAATTTGGGAAGAATTGGTAATAGGCAGTTGGCTTAGAATTTAGCGTTAGGCAGCTGAGTAGAATTTAAATAGAGCTAGACTTAGGAAATTTGTGTAGAGCTGGTATTAGATAGTTGCATAGAATTTTATACCATGAATACACCTATTAGGTTAGTCTGCAAGAAATCCCAGATAACATTCCTAGGGGAAATCTCAACTAGGTGACTGAAAAGAATGACTGAGAATAAGCATTCACTGGCCATTATAGTGATGAAGTGGGTTCTAGGGAGGGACTACATTGAATATGAAGACAAGTACAAAGTTAGTATTGATGTATGCTCTCACTTCATCATATCTATGCTTGACATCCAGGTTCCCAAGTTGTTGATTCTTTGCCTGGTGCTTGAAATATTTCCAAAGAAGTACCTATGTGGCCTCAAAGAGGTGGTGGGAAATGCTGCATTTGGTCTAGGCCTGCCAACAACGAGTGACCTTCGAAAGTATATTGAAGAAGACAAAGTAGTACCATGGGTTCCATTCTTGAGCAGGTTCCACATCTAGTCACAAGAAGAGCATCGTCAAAGGGTAAACCGTGCCTGCCACTTCCTGTTTTGCTTGTACAATGTGGTGCCTTTCTATGACATTCAATGGTACACTGACTTCAAGAACCTGGTGTTCCCTCCACCACTTGCCATTGCTCCTGTGGATGTTGCTATTGTTCTTGCTGATGAAGTAATTCCATACGCTATTGTCGATGCCTCCCTTGCCACTGCTCATGATTAGAAATTTTATGCTTTGAGAAATCATCTTTTTGTTCTTTCATTTTGTATATATGGCTGAAAAAGGCCTTCCTACACATATATATGAAGAAACTGCAAAATATATATAGATATACTCTAAAAGTGTGGCCTCAAAGCCATTTTGAAAATGTACTTATCAAAGTATATAAATATAATGAAAATATAACTTACATTAACATTTTGTCTCCTTTGCCTTTTGATTTTGCAATGTGGGTTTTCTTTTTCTTTTCCTGCATATATGTGTTCATTTCAATTTTGTATATGGGTGTTGCTTAAATTATCCTCTCATATTTTAATTTTCCATATATGACTTCATTTCTCTGCTTCATGGGTTGCATTTATTTTTCTCCGCCCTTTGCAATAATGGGTTTCATTTGTTTCTGCATCCTCACACTATGGAATGAAAATTGAAAGCCCGACCGAAAAAAACACGAAAGAAAAATAATTACACTACTTACATATTTACACTGGCAGAATAATTGTGAAGCTTAATTAAATAATTTTAGGTGAATTATGTTAACTGGAATATCCAATGCTTCCTGCTCCATGTTTTCTAACTCAAATGCATTGTGTTGCTTGCATTGAATTATTTTGAAAGGGCCTTCCTAGAGGTTGTCGAAGTTTCTCACAAAATTTACCTTCCTTAAGAAAGACTGGACTCCTTTCTTGTTGACTAGTAGGGGAAGCTCTCTAATTGCTTTCACCTACTCGGGATCAATTGCAATTCCTTCTTTGGACACAACATGTCCCAATAGCTTTCCTTGCGGTACTTTGAAGACACATTTTTTCAGGTTCAAGGATACCCCGAAGTCCTGGAATTTTTTGAAAACCATCTCAAGGTGATCAAAGTGATCATCCTTATGTTTGGATAAAACAATTAGATCATCCAAATAGATTAGGATAATCTTGTTGATCAATTTGCTGAAAGCGATATGCATTGCTCGCTAGAAAGTGGCTCTCGCATTTGAGAGGTCGAAAGGAATTTTAGCATATGTGAAAATTCTCCACTTGGTAATGAATGTTGTTTTGTGTCGATCCTCCTCTTTGAACTAGATCTGATTGTACCTAGAAAAACCATCCAATAGAGAAAACATTTCAGACCTTGCCACTGTTTGCAAGATTGACTCCATGGAAGGCAATGGGTAGTGATCCTTTAGGGATGCTCTGTTTAGGTCCCGAAAGTCAACACATAGGAAGATATCTCCATTCTTCTTTTGGAGTAGGACCAGGTTGGATACCCACATGCTGTGCTTGATTGAGAAGATGATCTGAGACTGAATTAGCTTTGTCAACTCTTGCGCCATCAATGCTTCGATCTTCAGATTTACTGGCCTCTATTTTTGGCGGACAAGTTTTGCACCTTCAGTCAACTCTATTGTATTTTGGATGATGTCAGGATCATATCCCTTAAGGTCATCATATGACCAGGTCACTACTCCTTTATACTTCTCACAAAAATTGATGAGCGTCTCTTTATCATGATGCAAAACATCCTTCCTAACTTTGAGCTTTCTTCCATCTCTGACCTGAAGGTTTGCATAGTCGCTTTTGTTCACTACAAACTTCCTTTTATCATTTCTTGCATTGTCACAATAGAAAAAGTTTTCGAGAGTGACCAGTCCCTTCAGAAGCTTGTTGGATCTTAGCTGAATGATTTGTTCGTTATAGGCCTCGACAATCTTTGGTTGGAGTTGTTCAAAAAACTCTCTTGACTGTTGGATGAATGAGGCGATGTGTTCATCACTATCAAACACTTGCTAGCTCTGATAATTATCTGGAATTTTCAGTCAAACTATCACTAGTACAAAGTTTTTGTTATGAATTAGGTTAGAGACAGGGTCAAACTGAGATTTGATTGCGGCCATTTGGTCTGCATCACTATTTTGTTCTCGGGGCACTGTCTAGATGTTGAAGGCTTCAAAACCTTCAATCAAGTCCTAGAATCTACGTCTATAGGATCGTATGTGAAAATTCTTTGCAACATAGACCCCTCAGACCTTGTTGAGTACTAGTTCAGAATCTCCAAACACCATTCATTGCTTGATTCCCATCCATTCCGCAAGGCTTAGACCTTGCACTAGTCCTTCATATTTAGCTTCATTGTTCGAAAAAGCAAACAAGAATTGGAAAGACCTTAGTTTCTTTTCATTGTTGGGGGATGTCAAACATATCCTAGCTCCTGTGCCCACTTTGCATCTTGCTCCATCAAAGTGCAACATCCATATCTCTGAAACTTGATCGCTTTCAGGTTCCTTCGCGACCTTTAGAAGCACTTGATCTTCATCATAGATGACATAAGTGCTTAACCTGATAGCATGATAGTTTTCGAAAGGATCAACGTTTATATATTCACTCAAGAGAACTTCTTCTTGATCGGTCCAATCTTCGGTCACTCTTTCATCTTCTAGCAACTCGGCGCAATACATTTCCTCCTTGGTGAAAGAGGTATGTGTAGCCTCAAAGTTGATCATGGCTTCATTGGCCACATGTTTTGAATGCAGAGCTTCAAACACTATTTTAGTTTTAGCTCCGTGCTTGGTTTTGAGGACTGAGTGCGACCAGTCCAAAGAAAGATACCCACCTATCTTTGAAGTGAATTCTCAGGATAGGTAGAGACCAAACATGGGGGGAACATCTATGATCATAGTATCTTGTGGAATTGTGATGCTAGGGTAGGAGAACAGAGTCAATGGGAGGTATTTGATGACACCTATGGTTTCTATTTTGTTCCCATCAAGCTACATAACCCCCGTCTTTAAAGGTTCATAGCTAAATTGTAAGGATTCAACTATCAGTTTGGGCATGACCATAGTTCTAGCGCTGGAGTTAATCATGGCATTGTGTAATAATTTCTCTCCCATAATAAGAATTAGGAAGAAGGGTTTCAGTTTCTGTTTATCTCTAACCTCGGTAGAGGCTTCTTCTGTGTTATTTGTGAGAACCTTGGCATGGGGCGATAAGTCAACAACCTTTCCTTTGAGTGATTGCTCTGTCGGCTCAATGATCAGATCCTCCAAGAGATCCTTTTGTACCAATTTCTTCTACTCCAGAATGGCTAAGATATCCCAAAGAGACACATTAGCAGATGATTTCTTCAATTGTTCCACCACATTAAACAGTGGTAGATTTGGAGGCTTCTCTTTAGCTCTAGCTATAACAATTTCCCTTCACGGCGGACAATGTTGTGCCACTACAGAGGTACTAGGTGCTTGGTTGGAAACACTTTTGGGCTGCGGACTGACTGGTTGTGGGTTGACTGGCTCGCCTGTGAATCTCCTCTTTGAGTGAGTGTTGTAATCGGACTGCACTTGCGAGGTTCATTCATTGTTGGAAAACACCGCCTCTTCTTCTTCCATCCATGAGAAGAGCGTGTGATCAGGAGCAAGATTAGTTTCTTGCTCCAAGGTCATCCCTTGCATTTTCATGGTGAGTACCACATTTTCCATTTACGGAGAGGCATATACATAACCTCCATGGTTGGTCACTGCACCTTGGATGTGTTGTTCTGCCACTTTTTGTTGTAGATTGCCGCACAAGCAGTTTTAGGATATATGTGTATCGCCATAGCGGAAGCACTATGGATTGATATCTTCGGAGAGATTATTTTTCCCTGATGTCAACTCTCTACTTGAGCTTGGGTTAGTACTTTACAGTGGAGTGGGTACCGACACTATCTGATTAGTTGTTTGAGCCTACGGATTTGTGCAAGCACCTCCTTGGAACTGGTTTTGTTGGTAGGAAGATCTTTCACCTTGATAATTTTGATAGGTTGGCTTCAAAGGCCCAAACTGGACCCACTTGATAGTAGTTATTTCGTTGGCCATATCCCGCAACATCTCCTTGATGTATCTTATCTCATCCTTTGAAGAGTCGGATGTGGAAGCAACATTTTGTGGTGCGACTAGATATGTGTACATGGATTGAGGAGGAGCAGGTGCACTGGTAGATGGCATCCCCTGGGTGAGAATTGATATCTTGGGGAACATAGGCATGATGGGCCAAGGCGGAAACTTTCCGGTGTCTATTAGATTGTTCTCTACTTTGACTACAACGCTGTATGCATTTGGTAGCATGGTTCCACCAAGAGACTAGATCATCATCGAGATGTCGACATTGATGGATTTCAAATAAAAAATGAACGCCAAGTTGGCCAATGGGCAGATAGTAGCCTGAATTCTTTGCCAAGTTATATGGAACCGAGTGTTGAAGTTAGTCATGGCTTCATATGGGGCCCGCTTTATGATTTCTAGCTGACAATATTGCGAGGACCTGTCTCCATCATTCAAGAATATTTCATAGAAAGGGTCTTCGAGTTGATCCCAAGTAGCGATGGTATTAGCTTGCAATATGCAGTACCAATCCAACGCTTTACCCTTGAAAGAGGTTGCGAGAAAACTTAGCACTATATTTTGGTTTGTAACTTTGTGTACTAGACACATGTCTACCACATCTTGTAGATGTTTGGATGGTGTTCTTGAGCCATCTACAGTAAATTTAGGTATAGATTTTAAAGCAGAAATTGGGATAAGGGCCCAAACGGTAGGTGCTATTTGTGCTACAAGAGGACTTCTGGCATCCCATGCCACATAATTTCTATTATCGGCTGATAACATGGCTAGCAGAATGGGTGGGGGAAGCAAAACGTTCACTATTTGGGTCGCAGCTTGTACTGTTCCTAGTGGCGGCACTAACAAACCAGGGTTATTCGCTATTTGGGATCTAGTAACAGGTCGATGGCTCATACACCCTCTTTAGATTTAGGTTCATTTAAGCAATCCCACCAGGCATGCCAAAAAAAAAGAAACTGTTGATGCCAAAAATTGGCAAGGTAACAACCTTTATGGCAAACTCGGTTAATAGGGGGACTAATTGCGCTAAACTGAGTGACCTCCGAGTTTTTAAAGAAGTTAGCTTTTTCTATA
>VDFB02000015.1:399508674-399586128 GCA_007258455.2 Sequoia sempervirens
TAACACAAGGATTTTTACATGGAAACCCTATTAGGGGAAAAACCACGGTGGAGATTAATCCACAATATGAGTATTCTCAAAATAAGTGTTTACAAATGGGGAATGCACATGCATTCAGGCGCACTACCTAGAGCTCACTGCTCAGATACAAAAGGCTTACTGCCCAAAAGAAGAATAAAAAATAGACAACTGGAGTGGATGAACTATGAGATAACATCTGCTAATGCCTAAGTATAGTTCTGATTAAGCACATTAATCACATTCTTCACACTCTATCTGATTCTGCACTTGAAATTTTGTTTGCTTAAATTTGGATCACCAATCTCTGTTCTACGCAAGTGAAACTGTGCACAATCAATCTATATTCCTTATGAATTTTGCATCATATCACAACACACACCAAAATGATATGAATAATCAATTATATGTATCCGCAACTAGAGATTACATCAACTACATGTCGGCTTCAACAAAATATAATACATGTACAAACTGTCTTCTCAATCCATAAACAATTATCAATGCGAACTAATCAAAGTCGACCACAACATAGTGAGGACCCAAAACACCATGCTCGAACACAAAATACTTCAAAAATTATTCCTCGAAGATCCACAACACACTACAATCACCCTGTTGGCCTTTTTGCACTGTTAGACTGAAAATCATCAAACCAAATCTTCTAATTTGCACACCAATCAATACGAGGCCCTATGATTCAAAGATAAGAAAGTTCATACACCAAATGACCTTCCCTGAGATCCACAACTCAAAATGATAATAGGAAATTACACATGAATCGATGTACACAACTCTGTCGGATGCCCTGTTTTAGCTTTGACAATTAACACATTTCTTCAATCCGACTTCCGGTATGAGCAAGTACTGAAGTGTAGATCAGATTACTGACTAGGGTTTCCATCAATGACAACACCAAATGACTTGTACAGTTTCTCTTGCCAAAAAAATCATGGTAACTTAGCTTGCATCATGTTCATTTTTAGCATAATCTAGGTTTTCATACATCAATCACTATGGTTTCATCGATTCTCTTCCATAGAATCGATTGAAATAGGCTCACCAATCGCGGGACTGGGAAAGGGTCTTCGTTCCACATCAACACGACACCAATTCCACAACAAGATAAGTTTTAGATGGATTAGAATAGATGTTTTGAAATCTTTCATAATTTAGTATGTTAGGTTTTGATAAAATGTTTAGTTTCAATTTCATTTGATTGATCTTGTTGAGATTCAAGTATTGGTGTCTCTGTTATGCTTCGATTCTTCATGGATCAAGCATAATTTGGCCAAAACCGGTATTTTCGCATCATAGTTAGTGCATACAGATTTGTTTGGTCCTACAAGGACAAGAGCATTAAATGGAGAGAGACACTTCATGCTTTTCATTGATGACTATTCAAGGATTACTTGGGTGACATTTCTTAGGCACAAATCAGAGGCATTTGAAAGGTTCAAGATCTTTAGAAAGCCAATTGAGAAGGAATCATACTACAAACTCAAATGCTTGAGATTTGATAAGGGTGGAGAATACACCTCAAGAGAGTTTCAATAAGAGATTCAAAAGAATAGTTCATAGTACTAATGTTAAAGTTGATGAAAAGTTGCACCCTAGTACGCAACAATTTGAAGATGTTGAAAAATAATCTTAATCAAAACAAGAACAAGAGGTTACAAAGAAAGAAGAAACGTCTAAAAAAACTATTGAGGCAATGACAAAGATTCCTTCAAAATACTTACAATGAAATCATCATGAAGAACAAATTATTGGGGACAAAAATGTAGGAGTGCAAGCAAGAAGAAAACTTGCACAATCAAGTGACCAAGCAAATCTTTGTTTGTTATCAACAATAAATCCGAAGAATTACAATGAGGCCAACAAGGATGAATGTTGGGTTAGGGCCATGGAGGAAGAACTAAGTCAAATAGAGAAGAAGGAGACATGGGAGTCAGTTCCTAAGCCTAAAGAAAAGAACATTATTGGTGCAAAATGGGTGTTTAGGAACAAATTAGATGAAATTGGAAAGGTTGCAAGAAATAAAGAAAGACATGTTTGTACGGGGTACTCTCAAGTTGAGGGTATTGACTTTGATGAGACCTTTGCACCTATGGAAAAGATAGAAGTCATAAGGATGTTCTTAGCATTCTTTATTTACAAGAACTTTAAGGTATACCAAATGGATGCGAAATCAATTTTTCTTAATGGAAACCTTGAAGAAGAGGTTTATATGGAGCATCCTGAAGGGTTTCAATGTGAAGGAGGACATCATTATGTTTATAGATTGAAAAAGGCCATGTGTGGTTTGAAGCAAGCACCTAGAGCATGGTAATCTAGGTTGGACAAGTACTTGCATGATCAAGGATTCACTAAAGGTGGAGTAGATAGAAACTTATATTGTAAAAAAAAAGGTGAGGACTTGTTAGTTGTTGTGATCTATGTTGATGATATCATTTTTGGTAGTAGTGATGATGATATGTGTAAAGCTTTTCCTAATGTCATGAAATCTAAGTTTGAGATGTCTATTCTTGGAGAGTTGTCCTTCTTTCTTGGATTGTAGGTTTCATAGCTTGATAAAGGCATATTTATCTCCCAAAGTAAGTATGCAAAGGAGATGATTAAGAAGTTTCAAATGGATGAATGCAAACCATTCAACACTCCCATGATAATAGGTTGTAAGTTAAGCAAGGTTGATGACTCACTTGATATAAATCAAACTATGTACAAGTCTATGATAGGTAGTTTGTTGTATTTGAAAACATTTAGACTTGAAATCATGGAAGAAATATGTTTGGTATCAAGGTTTCAATCATCTCCTAAAGAATCACATGTGAATGCAATGAAAAGGATGTTTAGATATCTCAAAGGAACACTAGACTATGGTTTAGGGTTTCCTAGAACTAATGATTTCACTTTACTTGCATATACTGATGTTGATTAGGAAAGGTGCATTGATGATAGGAAGAGTACTAGTGGTGGAGCATTCTTCTTGGGTGTTAGGTTGGTGTCTTGGAATAGTCAGAAATAGGAGTCAGTTTCCTTGTCAACAGTAGAGGAAACATATATTGTTGTTGCTTCTTGTTGTACACAAGTTCTTTGAATGATACAAAACCTTCAAGACATCAAGATAGATGTGCCTACACTTGTGTCCATTTTTTTGTGATAACACGTAATAAACATCTCCAAGTACCCTATTATGCACTCTAAAACTAAGCTTATTTCAATCAAATACCATTTCTTGAGAGAAAACGTGTTGGAAAATGAAGTTGTTTTGGATTATGTTGCTACAAATGATTAGTTAGTAGATATATTTACCAAACCTTTAGCCAAGGATGTATTTAAAAAGTTGAGGGAAATATTAGGTGTTATTTCTCTTGTCTCTTCTCACTAGATCAGTTCTTTTCACCATGGTTTTAGGGGGAGCCTATATCTTTGTTCTATGCCCATGAATCTTGAATGTTTGTTTCAGATTTGGTTGCAATTCTTGATTGATCCAGAATTTTATTGTAGTTTTTCTTTTTTTTACAGTCCTCTCAGTCACTATCAAGTGTTGACATAATGGTACTTCATTATTTGGGCAATGATATGGTGTTTTTGCTTCAGGAGTTAGTGACAGTAGCTAGTTTGATATTTGTTGTGGCAATGTTATATGGATCTTAGACTGCGGTATTCCTTCTACTCATCTCAAGTGCCATGATCAATGCCATATTTTCTCTTATGTTCAGTCCTTTGTAGTTGTGGATTTTTCAAAATACAATGATTTTTATGTATGTTATCTCAATCAAGGTTTGATAGTGACATTCATTAGTTTGCAAAGCTCAGTCAATGTTTGAAGTGATATTCATTTGTTTTTGGACTGTATGTTCTTGCATAGTGATGTCTTCCTTGAGACAATGATATGATAGTTAGATTCCTTGAGAGAATCTTGTTGTAGGGGTATGGTGTCAGTGTTGGTGTTTTGACAGTCTTGAAAAAGTTGACAGTGCTATGTTGGTATCTTTCTTACTTTAGTCCCAATGTGTTGACATGATGATAGTTCTTGGATTTCAATGGAGGTATACCTATTTTATAGGGGGAGTATGCAGTCCTTTGTTATTTTATGTCAAAGGGGGAGTGATTGATTTGCAAGTAAGTTGAATTTCCATCAATGCCAAAGGGGGAGTTTGTTGGTTGTCTTGCCATTGATGTAAATGGTACTTGTATTCATTCCATGGTGTTTGGTGTTGATTCATTAGTGTTGATGCAAAAACTACAGTACTTGTTCATTTCTTTCATGGCGTTGATGCAAAAGTATACTTGTTCATTCATTCATGAAGGACATAGTTGTTTCATTACACTATGATTGTTGATCATTCAGAGCTATAGTGAAATGGTGAGTTGACAAAGTTATTGTTCATGGTTTGTTCATTCATTCATGGATTCTTCAATCATGGACTTTTCATAATAATCCTTCATTGTCATATTTCATAACTCAAGTATTCAATGGAAGGTTTTTGCATAAAATCATGTTTGACAAGGTCATAGATATTGGTAGAGACATGGGAAAAGATTTAATAGACCTGAAGAATCATCACTTTCAAAGAGTGTTTTTTGACTTCTCTTGGTGTTCTTATGAGGATTAGGGTTGTCTCTTGTTTATTACCTTTTAACAGATTGGCATTGCTTCTATTTTATTATTTGTTGTTTCAATGTCTTATAAAGGGGTGAATACTATGGTGGTAATCCCTTTCTAGGGTTTTGATTGTTGAAATCCCTATATCTTATCAAAAACCCCAAGTCCTTACTATACCCTAAGACCTAGGGTTTATACCTTATGAAGGTATTCTAAGAAAAGTTACCTTTATCTTATATATTATTATTGAATTGCTATATTCAGTGGTAATTCACTTAAGTGACAACTTGAGGGTTTAAACTCATTGGAAACCGACCCCTACTCTTGTATGTAACTAGCTAGACAGGTTAAAGATTCATTATTTACCGTTCAAAGCAAGATCAATGCTCATTATTTAATTGATAGAATGGTGGGATTCAAAGATCAAAAGTCCTCTTTCAAACTAAATAACAGTTACTTCTCGAGGCTTTCACTTTGATAGGCATATGGATGTCATTTCCCTTGGTTTAGTTACACATAGTTTTATAATTGTTTTGTGGCAGCAATGGATTTAGTGGTGAAGCTAGTGTATTGAGTTTTTTTTTCTAATCATGGTCTAGGCTCTGTAAGAGAGTATTGAAGACATTGATACCATGTTTGTGTTAAAACAATACAGAGTGAAGGAGATTTGAATAATAGAGCATAAAATGCTTATTTGTGCTTCTGTGTGATTGTATTCATGGATTGCATTTTCTTTGCGTAGATAAGTGTGATATGGCAGGTGACATGAGTTTAATTTGAAGAAAGCATAGTGAGTGAATATGTTTAACAGTGCTCTGAATGTACCAATATTCATGTGACTGAAGTCTTATGTTGTCTAGGGTTGATTTTTATAACAGGGAAATGATTATATATGTAAAAGTCTTTTTGTGTCATCTATTTGTTCATTCAAAGAAGGTTACATTCAAGGTTTGTGTAGAGCCTAAGACTCATTTTTTCATACATACTTCTATTTAAATCCTTGTTTTGTGTTTGTTGAGATAAGAATATTCTTATAAAGAAAATATGACACATGTATGTAAGCAGAGATAAGGGTTGAATGTTTATTGATCTCAAGCATAGTGTAAATAGAGTAGTACTTTGTATTTCTATCCTTCATTTCTCATTGGATTTGGTGCTCTTGTTCTTCATAAGGAGTTGGTGTTCTTTGATATGTTGTATTAAGTGAGAATTTGGTCAGTGAGACCTAATAGTGAACAATTTGTGAGGATTGGATTGGTTCTTCAAATCCAACCAACACTCACATAGTGGTTTTTCCCTTCCTAGGGTTTTGCACTTATACATCTTGTGTCATGGTGATCTTTATGTGTTTCCATTGAATTTTGTGCTTCTCATAAATTGTTTAATTGCTTTGTTTTTGTGCATCACTGATTCACCCACCCTCTTAATGATCTTGAATATTCCTACTACTAAAGTAGCTAAAAATATATAAAATATTAAGTACAATAAGTGCATTAATTTCCCTAAAAAGGATATTGTAGAGGCCACAAAGGTCAACACGAACGATGCTCCCCATGCTTGATGAAAATCTACACCATCTAACTTAAAAATATAGCTACAAAATAAAAAATTGTCAATTCCAAAAATGGAAGAAGCTACTTCAATGAGAAGAATTCTTAAGAAGATGTTAGTGAGTTCAAAAAAAAGTCGATAAAGGTGTGAATATATTCCCCCTCGTGTTTTTGCACCCATCCAAGAAGGTAAAAACAAGAAGGTGGTAAAAATAGGAAGGTAGTCAGATCACCACATGTTTTTTAAAAATAGATGAAAAGTCGACTATATACTCACTAGGTGGGCCCCACTAGGGTCATTTTCACTATGACAAGGATTTTGCTTAGAGTTCTACAGAGCTTAAGAAAAAATTCCTCATCAATGAGAGCTGAAACCATCATGCATCGAGGAGCTTCGCATAGACGTGGAGATTGGGAAGCGTCTAGATGACATAGGCCAAATCTTTTTACTATCACATTTATTTTATATATTTAATTTTAGTGGGAAAATTTAGGGCATTGCAATCATCCCAGGTGCACACTGGTGTCTTGGACCGCACATTGGTGTCCAGTGACCCATGTGTTTGTCCAAGGGATGGTTTCACACTGGTGTCCTCCTAGCATGCTGGCATCCAAGGGGTGCATTGGAGTCTAGGAGGGTGCGCTAGCATCCTGAAAGTTAGATTTGAACATTTTGCTAAAAATTTAATTTTTGACATGCTTAGAGTATATGTAGATAAAATGGATGTAGAATTTTTCTTAATAGAGTTGCAATTTTGCAAAGTTTACCAACACTTAGGGAGCATACTAATGGTCTCATCCTATCATTCCTGTGTAGCTGTATAAGAGACATGACAACTAAGGATCACATCCTACTACACCAAGTTGGGCTCTGGTGGATCTACGACATGCTAGAGATGAGATATCACCTCACCATGCTAATGGATCTGATGGAGAGGTGGGATGCATATACCATATCATTCCATATCCCTATAGGGGAGATGATGATCACCTTGGTTGACATCTAATAGATTCTACGTCTCCTAATCTGAGGGGAGAAGATTACATTGGATGAGCCAAAAAGTGCATAAGATGTTTGAGATGACCAATCATACTATATCAGTCGAGTCATGCCTATAGACACGAACAAGCACATATACCTTTGATTGCTAAAGTAGGGATGAGTGGAAGTGCCCCTAGTGTGGAGGATCATGACTGTGACTGTGGAACTCATAGTAGCCACAGGTGAATGAGGCTCCCACTTGCATGTAGGCCTCGTTCTTCATACATCACCTGCACATGCTCAGTTGGGTTCCCTTGATGAATCATAGGTGACCTGCCATGAGTGCATGCATACCCATTGGTACGACAATGGAGGTTTTGGGACTTATTGTTTTGGAGATAGATCATGGACCAACTAGGGGTCTATGATGTTGTGTGGCAGCCCTATTAGGGTATGGATCACTGGCCCATCGATAAGACACAACTTCCACACATGTATCACGACTGATTCCTGGTGTGTTGACATGATTATATTGTAGTTCCCTACTACTAGAGGCACACCATGAGACAGTATGAATAGGTGCAAATGGTTCCCCACACCATACCCACATACATTTGGTCCTTTATGAGTTTCATCAGACCTAGAGACCTCCCTCATCCACCCATTGATGACATGGCACAAAGTGAGGAGGGCATCAGTGATAATGATGATCCACCTATGTTGGACATCAATGATGTTGGGGTGATAGACAAGTTTGAGAGGTGGCGGGAGACAGTAGGTTCCAATCCTATCTTTCCTGAGGGCATTATTGGAGGGGACTCAGGCACTTAGGGTTCAAAGGGAGAGGAGGGCTTAGAGGAGGCTAAGGAGGAAACAAAGGAGAGACCCAAGAGGCAATGAAGAGTATCCTCTTCGGTAGAAATCCTAGTCATCTCAATGCTCCCACTAGTGAGTACTCTTCCCAAGATTCCATCACCAACAAGTACATTGATAGGGATGCATCTAGCCACAACGACAGGGACACCAAGGGCCTTGAGGAGTGGGGCCACACTTGTCGATCCTGATTGGTGGGCTAGGGACCCAGGTATGACTTGATTTATGATTTATATATGCTTTAAAATTTATGATTATATGATTATTATAATGATGTGGTACTGATAGATATCTCTTTCTTTGTGTTTGTAATTTTCACATGAGAGTGGCTTGACTCCTTTGGTTGAGTGCTAGTAGAGATGGTCCCACAATCTAGACTTGGGGTCCTTTCCTTGATGCCTATCAGCCACAATAGATGGATGAGAGGCATGTCCAATTGTTCAAACTTGTAGCATGACTCAGAAAAATGTATGAGGAGACTTGAGTGGAGCTCATGCAAAGGGGGGCCAAGTTGAGCATGATGATAGGACAACGAAATCAAAGGGCGATGAAGATTTGCATTGTCCTTTCTAAGTGAGACCTCATTGTGATGAGGGAAGAGAGTGCCAAGTAGGAACATGACACACTTCAGAGTGAGGTTGAGGAGATTAGGAGGGAGGTTGAGACTGCACAAGCTAGTGCTCACACATATCTGAATCATCCCCAAGTGTGACAGCTAGGCAAATGGATGACACTACAGTGGAAGAAAATTGATACTTAGAGAGAGTAGATCAGCAAATTGGGGGAAGCTGAGGGGACTATGTACATCAGTCTCGAGGTTAGTCTCTTGTTCTCAATCTCACATGTCAATCCACTCCCCACCTCACCCAGATCAGGATCCGCTAGAACTA
The DNA here is from genome assembly GCA_007258455.2 of Sequoia sempervirens. NCBI lineage: Eukaryota > Viridiplantae > Streptophyta > Pinopsida > Cupressales > Cupressaceae > Sequoia > Sequoia sempervirens. The sequence continues at coordinate 399,517,600 of VDFB02000015.1, forward strand.
GAGGGCTTGGGGACCCACGCTCTAGGAAAATAGGGCTAAGAAATATATATTGTATAGATATTTTTGATGTAGAGACTCATGATGTATATGATTTTTTAGATGTATATAAGATCATATACACATATACAAACATCAAATTTTGTTGTAGTGATGGTGACACATGTACATTGAGACATTTATACATATATACATGAGATTTTGGTTCGACTATGACTTGTGTTCTAATATATGCTTTTGATTTCATGTATGTTATGGATGCATATTGATGTACAATTAGATTAGATGCTATCATTATTTAATTAAACACATGTGAAATATATGTTTAATCAAATGTTATCATGATCTAATATGATGTGATGATATAGATATTCATGAAAGTACAACATGCTAATTTAGTAAATGAAACATGTTACTAGATAAATGAAACATGCTTGTTAATGAATGAACCATGCTAATTAATAAAGATATTGCATCTATGTAAATAAATTATTAACCTGACATTGCATAGAATTCAAAATACACATACCTTTAATTCCTATTTAGAGAAATTAACCATACATGTATGCATCATAACACAATGAATAAGGAATTTGTTGATGAAGGAATGTCACGACACAACGTACCCTGTTTTGAGAAGAACTGAATGCCTTACCTGTGACACATAGAATAATTCTACACATAATATCGACACAAGTGTATAGTGTTGACAGGTTCCTTCAGTGGTATGCCATTCATTTTAGAAAGACTGTAGGCACCAAAACCATAAAAAAAGGTGATTATGTATGGACCTAACCAATTAGGATTGGATTTTCCATTTTGGTTAGTTGACACATTTATGTTTCTCTAGTTCTCATAAAGAACAAGATCACCAATATTGAAAGTATGAGAAAGAAAGTTTTGATTGTAATGCATTGATGAATCTTTTGATAAACCACAGGTGCTCAAGGGCCTTTAGTTGATGCTCATTGAGCAACTCAAGATGAATTAGACGTGCGACATGATAAGTGTCATCGTCAATTAAGAATCGCCTCTACTAATTTTCTATACACAATTGATGAGGGTGTTCTAAGATTCTCAGTTTCACATATAGTTCCCACATCGTCTCAAGATTATGATTCCCTGGTTGACAATTTAAATAAAACACCTTTGAGATAATGAATTGCTTAATAAGGGATTTGCTGGTCTATTAAGTTGCATATATATTATCTACATCAATTTATTGAACACAAAGGGAGCACTACAACTTGTTTATAGTGCTCGAGATTGGAGGGGTATCCTACGATCTCTTCACCTAACGAGTTTCAACAGACTGATGATCCCGTGGCTTGGCTCAAATGATGCTGGCCATAGCTTGGGGTATAAATTTTTCTCTCCCCCTTTCTATACCTCGCTCGAAAACGTGGTTGAGGTTGCCCTTGGGGTGAAGAAGTCCCCAAGAAGGGCTCCTACTAAATTAAAAAGAAGGAAAATGATATTGTTTTTGATCCCCAAGTTCGCACCAAGCACGAGGGAAGAGCATAGACATATATCACTTCCTTGGTATCGAACAAAAGAAGTTGATTCTAAGGTATTTTTGATCCCCAAGTTTGTAATAGGTGTGAGGAGAGAGCATGTATGTATGCAAGACTCCACCAAACATGACAAATAATTTTAAAGTGATTTATTCTAAAAATCAAAACACAAGATCCTACATCAGATATGTTGGTAGTTTATAGGTTTTTATCTTCTTCCAACAAAAGCCACAATTACGTAGACATGTTAGTTCTAAAACTGAGCAAATGTTAGAGTAAAAATAAGATCCAATAAGCAAAATAAAATGTGTTATTATAAAAAGAAAATGCATCACTATAAAAAAATTCAATTGCATCACTTTACCTGTAGTTGTGTTGCTTTATCTCAAATGTGTCACTATGCAAATCAAATGCATCGATATACGCCAATTGTGTCACTGTATCTTTCAAATGCATCATTGTAGCCTCAGATGTATCAACCTACAATCAAAAGCACCATTATAATTTCAATTATGTCACTTTAACTTCCAGTACCTACAAAAACATATTCAAATGCATTGAGTTGTCTTTAAGAGCATCATTGTGGGTTGCAAAGGCATTATTGTACTATCAAAAACGTTGATCTACACGTCAAATGTATCAAACTAATAGTAGAAGCATCCTTCTAGTATCGACCACATCAATGGAACCTGCAACCTACAAATCTTCAAAACAAACTTAATTATACATTAGAAATAGGGTTGTGGGTCCCACTGGTGTGCCATAATATATGACCTAAAAATTTGAATTGTGAAAGTGAATAATAAAATAAAATGAAAGCAATCACAGTCTCATAAAATCACATCAATGAAGCATTATGAAAGTTATATAACAATATAATAGTAAAACCTACATACACAAGAACGATCTTAGCTTAGCTCCATTGTTCTCCTATATTGCACTTTGGAGAGAAGGTGTAATGTTGGTTGCTCTCAGATTTTGTAGCACAAAGCATTCTAGAATGATATACGTACATGTTTCTTGCAATGAGTGAGAGAGATAAATAGATGAATGATAGGTTCAATTTATATATTTTAGGTGATATCAATCAACGGTCAAGATTTGATGAAGGATTGAGCAGATCAATAGCCCAGAATGGTTGAGAGGAATTGGCGAGGAGTTAACTAATTTTCTGGTTGGAGCTAATTGCTCATATGGGTTAGTTAAGAGAATTGATTGAAGAGAGGGGGACTAACTGTTAGTGAAACATAATTGATTGATAAAAGACTAAATTGATTGAGGAGTGAACTCAAAGTGAGTGGGAGTTGACTAGTGAGGTGGAAATGTATGAGTAACTAATAAATAATTATATAAATAAATTATTAATTTCATGTGCAAAGGTGGAAATAAATAAAATAAATGATTTTATTTATTTTAGAAGAGGATAATGTTGAGAAATAATTGGATAAATTAAATAATTCAAAATAATTATTTAATTTGAGAAGTGGAAACGGGAAATGAATTAATTAATCTAGGAAAAATGAATAATTAGTAAATCAATCAAATAATGTTAATTATTAATCTAGGAAAAATGAATAATTAGTAAATCAATTAAATAATGTTAATTATTTAATTGACATAGAGGAAAAATGACGAAAAAGATAATTTGAATAAATAATTTGAAATTATTTAACTAAAGTAGAAATGGAGGAAAATTTTGAAATTTGAAATAATTATATAATTGAAAATTATTTAGTTGTCTAAGATGAAGGGGAAATGCCATTAATTTAATTGAATAATGAGATTATTTAATTAAATGCAGAAGATGAATTGATGATACCTAATGCTAGAAAATTTATGATGTAAATTGGAAGAAATATGTTAGTCAAATTTAATTGTCTATGCTAACTTTCACCTCATATCTTAACCACCTTACAAACCAAACTAAATCCAAAGCATAGTTTGGAGCTCATTCTAGAGGATACTCTAAAGCTCATTCTTGGGATCAACCCAAAGGAAACTTCAATGAACACTTTGGAGGAAACTCTAGAGCTCACTCCCACTCTAGAGAATAGTTTCAAGCTCAATCTAGATGATACCATAGAGCTTAGTATGGAGCATAAGATCTATAACTAGGTGGCCTCTTTATAGGCATGAGTAAATGCCATGTATTGAGTTTCTTGAATGTACAAAGCAACCATAAACCTATCACTTATTCATCCACTTGATCACACCTTTGAATAGTATGAAAATATAATCACTGATGGATCTTTTTCTATTAGCATCCCCTACCTAATCTAAATCTACAAATCCATGAATATCCACTAAGTGTTTGTCCCTTTTAGAATTAGTATGATAACAAATAGAGTACTCAGATGCATCCCACAATAACTAAAGACCCTCTTAATTACATCCCAATGAACTCGTGTAGGATTAACCATGAAACTTGGATAATATCTAGTCTAGTACAAACTATAACATACATCAAAATACCACAAACATTAGCATAAGACACACAAAGAATTTCCTCCATCTCACTAGGTCAAGTCAGAAATTATTTTATAGATATAACTTAGTCCCACTAAAATAGGAACACATGATGAGCTAAAATTTGTCATGTTGAATCTCTCCAACATTATGTTTACATACTTTCTTCGACCCAACCAAAATTTTATGTTCATTCTACCTCTTTTGATATCCATACCCAAGATATACATGTAGTAGCCCCTGAGCCCTTGATATCAAATTGTGTTGAAAATTGAGGCTTCAAATCATAAATCAATTCCTTAGTTTTATTAAAAAATAACATATCATCATTGTACAATGTGATAACAAGGCATTGATCATTTCCCATATTATAATAAGTGCAATAATCAAATTTGGATCATAGAAATCACAAACCCAACACAAGAAAGTCAAACTTCTAGTATCATGTCCTTGGAGATTGTTTGGGACCATACAAAGACTCTTTTACTATGAAAACCAAAGATTACTAGAAGCTTCAACAACATAGTTCTCTAGTTGTCTCATATAGATTCTTCCTCAAAGTTACAATGTATGAATGCTATCTTCACATCTATATATTATATCTCTAAATTAAAAGTTGCTACTACAAATAACATGAACCTTATAGATACCAACTTGGAAATTGAAGAAAAAAAGGTCACCAAAGTCTATCCATGAAATCATGGAATATCCTTTCACTACTAACCTTGCCTTGTATTTCTCAACACTACAATATGAATCAATCTTTCTTTTAAACACCCATTTACAAGTAATAGATTTCCATCTAAGATAAAATGATACTAAACTCCATGTCTCATTTTTCTTGAATGTAACCATCTCTTCATCCATAGTCATTCTTTAGGACTCAAAATCATCTATAACCATCACATATTTCATAATTATGGGCTTAGTTTTATTAAATCAAAGTAAAAATATATCTCTAATAAGGAGGAGTATACCTATTTGGTTGTTATCTATGCCAAGTGGACCTTTTCAAGTGTTGAGGTGGAGGTTATACCTCCTCTATAGGTTTTTCATGAGCTTCTAGTTCAACTTTCTTGATCTTAGTTGGTAACTAAACCACATCTTTATTTCCATCCTCTTCTAGCTAAAATACTATAAGGGAAGACTTAATTTATTTGAAAATAACACTTTTATTGTATAGAACTCTCTTAGCCATATGATCCCAAAGATTACTCTTTCACATCAACCCCTTACTCAATGAAGATACACTTATTTTCCTTTCTCTCCAACTTGTATTACTTCTCCTTCAACAGATGAACATATCTCACAACCAAAAGCATGAAGATGTTGTAATGAATATTTTTACCTATCCAAGCCTCCATGGGAGTCTTATCCACAAGGGAAAATTTATGATACCTATTAATCAAATAATAAGTTGTATCAATTTCTATGGGCTTAATTTTTTTCTCCAAGCTAGCCCCACTCAGCATACTCCTAGCCCTCTCCATCATCGTCTTATTTGTTCTCTTTACAACTCCATTTTGCTGATGGGTATATGGATTTATCTTATATATCTCTATCCCATGCTCCTTATAGAATTTGTCAAAATTTGTTGAGAAAAACTCACCACCATTTTTAGTTCTCAAAACCTTAATCTTCCTACTAGTTTGATTTTCTACAAGAGACTTAAAAGTTTTAAAATGACTCAAGAATTCATATTTTCTTCTAAGGAAATACACCCATGTCATTCTAGAATAGTTTATAATTTTTTAGGGTCTTGAGGCCCTTTTCACCTATGAAACCCATTCTTTGGTGCCACAACATTGTCTTCCTTGTAGGTAGCTTGCTCTTTGAGGTGAAAAGACCCTTAGGTAGTACCTAGAGAGCATGACCATTAGAAGTAGATGTAACACTTCTTTTTCCTAGTGGTTACAATGATGAAGGTGTAGATTTTGTAGATATCTTCATTATAGGGATAAAATATTTATTCTATTGAACTACTATTGTAATGGCTTCTTCATGTGCATTGAACAATATAAAGTTTACTAAACAAAATCCACTAAGATCCTTAGCTTTTCTATCTTATTTTTTCAGTTTTCTTGTTTGGATTTGGATACTATAGTCTATAGATATCTATCTATGAGAATATCCTTCGTCTTGAGCTTCCATTATTCAAAATTAGTGTTTGCAAACTTCTCCATTTATATCCTTGATGTGTTGGCCATTTTTCTTGCAACAAGATCTCCTTTTGTGCAAGCTCCCTCTCAATCCAAGATTAGTGCAAAAAAAACCTTGTTCATAATACCTAGATTTTGAAATGATCGGACTCCAATATCAAATGAAAGAAACAAAAGTATGGAAAATGATTCGTTACATAAAGAAATACCTAAAAATACTATAACACAAGGTTTACATAAGGGAACCCTTTTGGGAGAAAAACCCCAGACTCCAAAAACAAGATGATTTGTATTATTCAACAATAGTTACAATAAAATATTCAAGCTATGCCTCTCCAGGAGTATCACCAACATGAAAATGTAAAGTAATTTGACAACATAATAGTACCCACAAAATAACCATCCAACTCATGCACTACTCCATCCTCAAGCACCAATAAGTAAATGGAGCACAAAGTAGAAGCCACCAAATGGTTTTGAAAAACCATTTACAATCCCAAAGAAGGTATGGTACCCAAATCCCATGACACAAATTCCAATACCTCCCTTGATCTTGGTCTTCCATGCTATTTTTGACATATTCCTTAGACATTATCATTTTATCACAACTTGTCATATTTGACCACCCAAATTTGGGTACCCCAATTTGGTTCCATTATGCATCAAAGATGCTCTATGACATGCATCATAAGAGTCATAATGCAAGTCAAGATTCCAATGTAACCCCTATACATTCATGCTCTTACATGTCATAGATAACTCTCACCTTACAATGTTATGATAACATTTAGAGGCTCTTACAATCTTAGTCAAGATTCCAATGTAACCCTTATAAATTTATATTCTCAAGATTCTAATATAATCCTTATATATTCATATTTTTACATGTCGGACGCTATAATGACATTTAAATGCTCTTATAACCTCATACACATATAAAATGATCGACATGTTGTAAAGAATGCCACCTGAAAGTGAGATACCCCACTTTTCAAGACAAACATTCTGAATGAAAGGTTGAGGCACCTTTCCCAACATCACTAATATTTCTTTTGTGTTATATTTTGCCATGCTACCAGCGAAGAAGGAGCATCCTCGATGAAAAAGAGCAATCTTTATTGGAAGTTGCTGCGTTTCACCACATTTGGTATTTATGCTATGTAGTTTTGGTATAATATTTGAGAGGTGTAGTGGGTGGACATAAGCACGTTGGAGGAGAATTGTACCAAGGAAACAACTTATTTGGGAATCAGATTGGTAGATTTAATTTGCATTTATGATTCCTGTTTTTCCTGTTCTTCTATATCCACAGTGCAATGTATGTACACTTCAATTTCTTCCTTGAGCGTTGGCAAGGACAATCAGGTTGCCAATGGCAGCGTCGTCGCCTGCTTGTTATTCAGTTATTCCATTCGAACCACCACTACAATAGTAATAGTACTGATAAAAATGGTCAAGTAGCCAAAAACAGCTGCGCACAAGTTAGTGGACTGTGTAGGAGGGGATTATTAAAGGAGGCAATGGCGATCCTGAACGATATGTGTATGTCTGTGTCTGTTGTAGAGATGGAGAATGCCTATGCGTGTGTCCTGCAAACGTGCACCCACTTAAAAGCCATCGATCAAGGGAAGAAAACCCATGCTTATATTCGCTCAAATGGATTTGACAAAAGGCTAATCTTACAAACTAAACTTGTAAGCATGTATACCACCTTTGGAGAAATGTTCGAAGCACGTAATGTGTTTGACAAAATGGCTAAGCCAAATGTCTTTGTGTGGAATGCCATGATTAGAGGGTATGCTTCAAAGCAACTCTATGATTTGGCTCTCACAGTTTTTCACCAAATGCAAGTGGAAGGTGTGCAAATGAATCATCACACCTTTCCCTGTCTTCTCAAGGCTTGTGCTGGTCTGTCAGCTCTGCAACTGGGTAAGGGTTTGCATGCTTGCGTAATCAAAAGGGGTTTTCAATCAGATGTTTTTGTGGGAAATGCCCTTGTAGCCATGTATGCTAAATGTGCTCGTATTCAAGATGCGCGTCAAGTGTTTGACAGAATTCCTCAACGAAATGAGGTGTCATGGAATTCAATGATTGCAGGTTATGCCCAGTTGGGCTACTATACTGAATCACTGCAACTCTTCTGCCAAATGGAGCTTGACCACTTGAATCCCGGCTCTATGACAATTGCAAGTGTTCTTCCTGCATGTGCCAACTTAGGAGATTTGGTTCGAGGCAAGGAAATTCATGCTTATGTAACTAGGTATGGATTTGAGTTGGACGTTTCTGTAGGGAGTACTCTTGTAGATATGTATGGAAAATGTAATTCCACAGAGAATTCGCGCAAGATATTTGATAGCATGTCTCAGAGAGATGTTGCTTCCTGGAATGCCATGATCGCAGGTTATGTTCAGACTGGGCATTGCGATGAGGTTTTAAAACTCTTCTGCAAAATGCAAATGACGCACATTACACCCACTTCGTTCACTATTGCCTCTATTCTTCCAGCATGTTCCCATTTGACAACGCTCCGCCACGGAAAGCAGATCCATGATTTTGCTGTCAGATGCAGATTTGATTGCAATGGTTTTGTGGGTAGTGCCATCATAGATATGTATGTCAAATGTGGTAGCCTTGAAATTGCACGCAAAGTATTTGACAAATTGTCTCAAAGAGATGTTATCTGTTGGACGACAATGATAATGGGGTATGCCTTACATGGTTTTGGACACGATGCTCTCATACTCTTTCACCAGATGCAAGAGGCAGGCGTGAAGCCTAACTATGTTACCTTGATTGCTGTTCTGACTGCTTGCAGCCACTCGGGGATGACAGATGAAGCTTGGAAATATTTCAATTGTATGAAACGAGATTATCTTATTGTACCTAGAGTGGAACACTATGCATGTATGGTTGATCTTCTTGGTCGAGCGGGGCGCCTAGCTGAGGCATATGAGTTTATTAAAAGTATGCCCATAGAACCTGATGCTGGAGTGTGGGGGACTTTGCTTGGTGCCTGTAGGGTCCATTGCAATACAGATCTAGGAAAAGAAGTGGCAGAATACATTTTTAAGTTAGAGCCACGAAATGCTGGTTACTATGTACTGCTGTCAAATATTTATGCTGCAGTTGGTAATTGGGATAATGTATCCAAGTTGAAACTAATGGTGAAAGATAGAGAAATGAAGAAGAACCAGGCCTTGAGCTGGATTGAAGTAAAAAATAGTGTTCATGCATTTCTCGCTGAAGACAGATAACATCCACAATCAGAAAAAATCTATGCAAAATTGGACAGTTTGTATGAGCAGATGAAGGTGACATAATACGTGGCTGTTACAAGCTATGAATCCCATGCTCTCCATTGGGAGTAAAATAAACATATAAATCCAGCTACAGAGAGAAGTTGTGATGTATTTTGGGATTGTTAATAGAATTTCTGGGATACCTTTCAAGGTGGCCAAGAACTTTTACAAACGTGATTGGCGCAGTGCACTGTCACCTAATGCAATTTCAAACATTCCGTGCCTTGAAATTTCAAGAGAGATGCAAGCTATTTATGATGTATAAAGAATTAATCATGTTCTTATTTGAACCATCAGTAATGTTTAAAGGATCAAGGAATAATATATTTTTTGTTCCGGTCTAGCAGAAGCGTATGCTTTCTATTGACCTGTCCATTGGCAATCCACTTGATAAGAGATATACTGTTTTTCCTTTATGACAGCATTTAGAGATCCACGACACAACAAAATTGAGTGGATGGAGTGGATGCATCATTTTGTAACAAATCATGTAGAACATCATACTTTTTTATTGGATTGTAAGGTCGTGGAGATGTTTAGAACAGAAAGCCATAGATAACAGGATTCTTCAATTCTAAAATGTTAAGGTATTGACTAATGAGGCAAATATTGGAAAAGGAAAAGCTTCGATGGGGAACGTTGATTACAATGGGAAAACTCTTTGCAAAATTGGACAGCTTTCTTGAGCACATGAAGCCAACATGATATGCCTCACAACAACTGCCCCTCCCGGGGTATAAAAGAACAGTCAATGCCTCCACTAGAATTGGAAGGCTGCCTTTGTGATGTAAAAGTGACCTATCCATGCATATCTAGTCCACCTCCTGTCAGTTGAGTAGTTATTACAAGTGTTTGTCTTCCTAAAAATAGAAGTGGTTGTTGACAGTCCTATTTTGGAGTTTGAGGGTTGCTAATAGAGGAAAAGGAAGTTTTCTCAAATCTACAAAGAGAGAAGAGCAAGAGGAAAGCAAGTAATCTAACCTTGATGATGGTGGAAGAGGAGCTTTTAGAGGTCGAGGTAGAGGGAAGGGTAAATGGCAACAAAATTTTGAATACTAGAGACTGTTGCAGTGCCCCATTGATTGTTTAGAAAATCCTATAGCCAATGGAGCCATGAAAGCCCAAGAAGAACCACAAATAAAAGAAATTGAAGAAAAAAAGAAGAAATAAATTGATGCAGCAAAGAACCTATTAGGAAACAAAGAGAACCCATTAGCTGATTGATGGAGAAAGAGTATCATTTTGACACAATGCAATTGTAAGGATAAAGTGTGCAAGTTGATTGTAGATGGAGGATCTATTGACAATTTGGTAATTACAAAAATGGTGCAAAAATTATAGTTTGCATGCAATCTGAAATCAAACTCTTATAAGATTTCTTAGATGAAAAAGGATCATGGCATGCTTGTGGATAAATCTTGTTTTTTTCGCCTTCAAAGTTGGTCCTAATGACAAAAAAGTGTTATGTAATTGTAAAATCAAAAAATGCATAATTTGCAATTTCCTTTATTACATTTCACACTTATTTTACTTGTCTTGTTGCATGTGCGTTTTGACTCCCTTTTTTACCCTTATTTTACTTGTTTTGTTGCATGTGTGTTTTCCTTTTTTAACCTTTTGTCATCATCCCTAGTCATGTCCCCTAGACCCCTTTCATGTGTTTGATTTTTTATTTAATTTATTGTTGTCTTAGGTCCCTTAGTCCTAGGTATTGATTCCTTCCACATCCCTTCACCCCCTTCACCTTGTCACCTTTTTATTTTCTTTAATCAAACTATTTAATGAGATTCTATGCCTTATAACTAGTGCAACAACCACTTTTAAAACCCTCCAATTTTTCTTTCCATTTTTTTTGTGATTGCAATCACTACCCTTGGGTGGCAAACTTTGTGTTTGATTGGTCCTAGAAAATTGAGCCATTTGGAACATAGGTACTTCTCTAAGTTGGTTTTATCCAAGAGGTATTCTCATCCTCTAAGTAGCTCCAATTCCTCACCAAACATTCCTCCAATTAGGCCAAGCAAAGTGCACTAGGTTTTTGGCCCAATTTCCCACCAAAAACTTATTAAAAACCTCCCATTCTCACTTTTTTACACTATAACAGTAAAGTTTCATCTTATGAACAATTTTGTAGCCATATTAAAGAATGAGTCTATTTTAGTGATCAAAACATTTCTTTCAAGTGCTAGATTTCCATCAATCTATTGTAGAATTTTTTTTAGCCTCCTAGTAGTCCCTACAATTGAAACGATTAGTAGATGTATACCATTTTTTATGCTTTTCCAATAGTTAGCGTAGTGTTTGCATTTCAATAGTGATTTTCATCATATTTTGTTGTCTAATCTATAGAGCCTCTAATATATGTCATCCACCAATCCACCTCATCCATTCCCCCCATCCCCCATTGCCATTTTGCTCATGTTTACACTCACCTACCTCCTCCTACCTCCATTGAAGCTTTAGGACCTCTTAGTTTGCATTTAGATGATTTTTCATAAAAAATCCAAAAAAAAATCTTGTTGTGTATTAGTCCTATTAGTCTCTGTATATTAGTCTTAGTGTGTTTGACATCGATTTTGTGTTTGTGGGTCTCTATTTATTTGTCCTTTTCTTCCACCATTCACCATTGTAAGATTTCAAGAACCTAGTGTTGGTATTTCCTTCAAAAAATTTGCACTTTGTTATTTCACTCCAAATTATTTTTTCCACTTTTCTATTTCAATTACCTATCAACCCATTACACTTTTGTTAGTTTTTGTTTTCATTTGACCACTTTTTGTCATCCTCCAAGTACCACCTAGTTAACCTTTCTTACATATTAATTATCAAAAACTTTGTCATGTGATTGCTTGATTGTGATTTCTTAGTATTAAAAAAAATATAATATTTTTATTTATGCCATGTGGACTCCTATTTGGGTACCCACAAGGTAGTTGGTTGAAGCAACTTCCCTTTTAATTTTTTGTTTTGTAGGTGTTCCCTATAGTATTTTGTGCTTGCATGATGTTTTGAGAGGAATTTGCAAAAAACCAATCTTAGTGCTAGTTTAGAAAGTGCATAGAATGTTGAGAAGTAATTCCCTATGAAAATTTAGGTTAAATAGAGGTATAGGACTTCTCTATGTTGGGCCTTGAATTGAGTGTAGGACAAGACTTTTCCCTTGGTAGGTGTAGAGTAGGATTTCTCCTTCTAGACTTATAGTAGTGTCCTAGGTTCATAATTGCATGAGTTTTTTATGAGCTCATAATGACCTAATTCTAGTTTGAGTTTTTCTCGATCTCGAATCTAGGTGTACCTTTCTATGTTTTTGTGTTGTCCTTCCCATAGAGTATTTTTCTTAGCCTTTAATTATTTTTCTATTTTTCTCCATTCTCTACCCACTATCATGACATATGACCATACTAGAAAATGATAAAAAATTGACCCTATACAAACCCAACATTTTTGGTGGTCCTATGATGTAAAGAGCTTCTTCTCCTAACCCTCGAAAATAAGTCAAGCTCCAAATTTGATGAAATTTAGTTTTTTACCTCGTTAGATAGCCCTTGTAGAGCTTCCCCTAATGTCTAATTAATTGGTGTAACTAATCATACACACAACTTAATGGATATGAAGATCCTTCATATTTAAGCAGTTCATTGTTAAAAAGGGGGCTTCATTCAATTGTCAACTAGAGAGTCGTAGACTTAAGATGATACTGCCACTGCATGTGCATTTAGGAATCCTAACTTAATTGATTGAGTATAGATAGGTCTACAAGAATAATTCAAAATAACTTCTATCAAAGAAACAAAGTAATTTGGTTACTGCTAGTTGCTACAAGTACCTATTACTCTATGAACTATAACTAATTAATTCTTATGTTGCAACATGCACTTAACTTAACTTGATCACTAAACTGAATATAAAATAAAGTATTGAATTAGAAATCTCAAGGTAGCAATGAATTACAATGTAAACTTAGAAGAATCAAAATTCATAACTTCAATGCATAATCTAACTAATGAATTGCTATGTGGAATTAATAGTACCTCAAGTGGCCCTTGCTTGAGTGTTGCATTCCACAATATCTTCTTCAATTAACTCAACAAATCATGTATCAAGAGAAATCTTTATTGTAATATATCAGACATAACAAATATAATGTAAAAACTGCTATCTTCAATCTAATCTTCTACAAAGATCTAGCATATATCCTATCATCTGTGGTCTCTCAATAGAACACCTTCCTAAATAGGGTCTATTAGAGTCTGATTATTATAAAACTATAAACAAACTATCAAACAAATGCCAACTCTTCTAGGAAGATATGAAGAGGACTTGAGTCTTTAAAGCTTACCAAAAAAATGGTATGTGCAAGATCATCATGGAAAAAATAGGCCCTTAAGTGGCGAAAAAATTAGAAAAATTAGAGTTAGACAACTTGACATAAAAATTTGAATAAGTTATCTATATTATTTCAAAAATATGTAAGAATAGAATCTGTAGCAAATTGAATGTAGTTTCTAAACTACTAGGTTTATTTAAAAAAAAAAATTATTTGGTGAAAATTTGAAATTTCAATGTAGTGGCACTTAAATTTCAGGGAAAAAATAAGAAGTAGGTGTCTGTCTGACCACCCTAACCACAATAAAATGATAATATTTTTTAATAATATTTTAGATATATAAGTAGAGGACTCATGTCCCGATGTGATGCATATTTTTTTGTAATTTTTTCAAGTAAATAATTAATTATGAATTTTTTATTACAACTTTTAAAAAATATAAAAACTTCGTATGTCTAACCACCTAACTTGGTCAAAACTTCATGAAATTCATTTTTTAATCCTATATCGAAGCATAAAATGTGACACATGTTTCAAATTCAAAAAATGTGATCTTGTTTGAAAGCTATAGATGTTTTTCAATCAACCTATCAATCAGAAATTTATTAAATTCAAAGTAAAGCATAATTTATATTGGCGGAAAGCTGAGATTCTCCTTTAAAAACCCTTTTTCGTTTCATCAATTTTGGGTAAAAAAAAAGTCGTTAGCCACATACCCTACACATACCCATCATATTGCCACTTTTTGGCCCATCATGATCCTGCACATACCCAAAACCAACTGCTAAAAGTGAGTGCATAAATCAAATAAGGATTCTACATCTTTTAAGAAGGCTACTATAGTATAGGAACGTGCCAGATAGAGCAATCTTTATCATAACTACCATTCCTTGTTAAAACATACTTCTTTTTCCTTTAAGTTTATTGAGCGGATGAAATGCCACATGCGTACCTGTGTCCATGTCTTTCAATTGTTGTCTTCATCCCATTATGGAAAACATGTTGATTTTGTAGTCAATTGACTTCTATGCTATATTGAACCATCACCCCTTTGTTTTGAGCTATAAATCCTTCTACTGCGGGTTGACAGGTCTTTGTGTTGTAGGGGTTAGTCTTATTTCTAAACCTGCACATTTCATAGTTAATAATTATAATTAATCAAAAAATTCTACTAAACTTATAGAAATATGAAATTCAGGAATACATTCATTAATACCACATACATAACCTTTAAATGCTTTGAAATACTTTAAGGTATATAAAAGGTTTTGATAATGTCTTTAAAGATTAGTAGAAATAAGATAGAAAACATGAAATTATAGTAGGAAACTAGTCAATTCTAAGGTTCATCATTTCTCCACCAACTTACTTTCTTGCTTGTCCTCAAGCAAGTTCAGGGTCAAAGGTTATATTGTAATGCAGTGTCTTTGTAGTCCACCATTATGGTTATCCTTGTTCCTTGCTTCAAGTAAAATCCTTTTGATTTGATATCTTTCCCCACCTAGCTTCCTCTGTTGCATCTATCTCTTGTCTCCTTCTTGTTCAATGTGGAATAGGAAACAAAAGAATAGGAGGATGAAAGGTGAGGGGAAGCCAAGTGATTCCATTTTTTAGGGTTGTTGTTATGTACTTATGTGCCCTTTTGACTATTACTACATAATTGAAGATGGAATGGGGTTCCTTATTTTTAAGCTCTGGTGTAAGTTCCCTCCATCTATCATGAGAAAATTTGAGTGCCTCCCTAATTATCTCCACCTCAAGTTCCTGGAACCTCTTGTAATCCTCCCTACAATCCAATATTTTCATTTCCACTCCCTCTTTATCTATAAGATTTATCCATAGTTTCACCACTGTTTTTGGGTCTTTTGATTCTTCCCTTAATTTAAGAGGGAATGATTTTTCTCTTTCTTGATTTTCTTGCCACAATTTTCCTCTTAGATGTTCATTCAGGATGTAAGAAGCTAATGCTCTAATTGTAACATCTCCCACAAACACAAGTGGGTTCCATGTAGTTTCATTGGGAAGGATTAGGTTGTGTAAATAGAATTCACACAATTGGTCCTGCATTTCCAGTGTAGACTGCTAGAATACTTCTAAAAAAATTGTGGGTGTATTTAATGAGATAGGGAGGTCACTAATTAGTTGGTTGAACTGAAAACTAATATTTTTTTCTTGCAAAAATAGAGTATATAGTTTAGCTAGAGGTCTACAACACAACAATTAGACTATTTTGTCTACCATTATCTTTACCTTCAATTTTTTGATCTCTGCCCCCTGTTTATCAATTATTCTAGTATGAGTTGGCAATAAATCTGATTTTCCTTCTCCCAATATTTTTCTTCTGGGAGAATTCTCTTGTTCTATTCCATAACTCAATAGCGAGTGTCACCATAGTAGGGGAATTAGGTGTCTTTGGGTGTTCAATTGGGTCCATAGGTTGTTGAGTCCTTTTGTTTATTTTAACTATAGCCAATTGTGCTAATGTTTCTAACCTTGACCCTTGCTACTCAAATTTATGTAGTTTCTTCTCCAATTCTTGAATTCTGACATCCATTCCATTCTCCCTCTATTGATATAATTTGAGTTGTTCTTCTAAGCCCTTTATTCTTTGTAGAGCTACCTTTAACTCCTTTTTCTCCTTTTTCTCTTCCAAAAACAACTCTTCTTTCTTTTCCAAAAACATTTCCTCTTCAACCTCATTAGGTGAAATAAACCCTTCCTCAGAAACAGGACTATTCTGAGGTCTTTTCTTTTTCTAGCTGTAAATAATTCCTCAAAGTTAGAATATGTACTGCTGTTTAAATACAGGGACTGCAATGTCTTAAGTTATTTCTCATCACTGGGCACCTTCTCCCCTTCAGGTTCTGTCTCAGTTTCAATCTCAACAATTTTCTCTTTATGAGTATCAACCTTCTCCTTTTCAAAGCCCTTCTTTTTGAGGTGATGTGATCACATTTCTGGTTGTGTCGGCTTCTTTTGCCTTTTCTTGGATGTAGAAGTGGAGGCTACACTCTTTCTTTTTCGCTTCTTGGGCTTAGAGGGGCTCTTGGTAGAAGCAAGGTTTTCAGGTGCCTCTTCCACTATGGGCTGCCCCATAGAAGCTTTAGGTTGAGGTTTTTGTGCTTCTAGTTCTACTTGCCCACCAGTGTTGCGGGCAGGTGAGGCGATGGGTGAGATAGAGGATTCATATTCCTTTTGCTGTAGACATAGAAGGCTCATTCGCTTCATTTCCCTTGTTCAATTGTTCTACCTCTGGCCTTATAATGACATCATTAATGTTATTGCAAACTAAAAAGTCCTCCCAAGCTACATTTGGAAACTGAATTATGAGATTCCTTTTGACTAATAGAGTGACCAAACAAATTGAGATAATGCAAAGTAATTTCCTTCCCTCTTGTACTCCACAAGCATTCTCTTTAATAGATTATATAGGAGATTAGGAACATTCACCAGTTGCTAGTGGTGTAGGTGATTGAGGAGTTTAAAGTGCATAGTATATAGGAAGGACTACTTTCCATCACATGTTAAGTATTTAACTATGTAAGAGACTATAGAGGCCCACAACGAAGGTAAAGATAGTCATTTAGTACATTGAGTTGAAAACTCTATATTTTCTCTTGATAGTCTAAAATCATTTCTTATGGAAATTGCATATGCTCTGGCTGGAAATCCTTCTCCTGTCCTAGGTAGTCCTGAAACTTCTACTACCGTTGCTTCTAATGCATCCACCCTTAATCCCCTGACTGTACCTTCATCATTTTGCAACGTGCTAGAATTTTTTTGAGTGATTTTTTCATTATATTCAGTCAACCAAAGGAAATAGTCCATCCACCCAGCTTGTTGAAAAATTGGAAGACATTGATTATCTTCCAATAATAGGTTTGTGTTGTTGGCTCCCTTCTTATAATATCACCCCCATTTTGGCTAGCTGAATTCTACAACTTATAATATCTCTGAATTCTAATATTTTGGATGCTACTGATTCTATATCCCTTTGTACTCTGTAACAGTTTATAACTAATGGCTTATGGAACTCTTTGGGTTTTGGGTAAAGGAAATTTGGAAGTAGAAATAAATTTTGAAATGGAAAATGATAGACTAGATCTTGTATGCTTCCCCCATCTTAAGGTGGCTATTTATCCTCAAATAGCATGGTACAAAAGGACAGGGAGAAAATATTTCAAAGCAATTGCAAATAATGCATGTAATAAATTTGAATTGCATGTAAGAGATCGAGATGTTAAAGAAATAAGTAGATCTCAATGTTAATTATAATAAATAACAAGAAAAGTACCTATAAATGTGGTATGATTGAAAGGTGATACGTGTGAGGAGATTTGATCAATGCCATGTAGCTATGGTGAATTATGGTTGACATGATGGAATTGAAATGACAATACTATAGGAAAATGTGTTAAAGCAATGCATAGTGTAATGAAGACACGTGTTAAAGAAGGTGGCAAGTTGAAACAAAAGGTTGCACAAAGTACATGATGATGTGATGTGATGGTGGATGAATTGTACTAGAGTGTAGTTGCTACATGTCTGGGTTATGGAAAGGAGAATGTGATAAGCATTAATTCCTATGGGGAAAAGGAAAATTGACTGGAAGGAATTGCTACAGGGTATGTCAAAAAATTGAGTAGAAATAGGTGCTATAGGTAGCTACAAAACAAGTCCCTTTTTATTTATATTCCTCAGAGTTGTTGCTATAGGTCCCATCAATTTCAACTGTGCATGTCTCAGAATATTTTTTGTTGATAGAAGATGATGCATGTGTTTGCATGTGTTGTGTTATTGCAGAATTTATACCTATGATGCATCAATAAGTGAGCTGGTTGGCTCACTGTTTGATGTAGAACTTGTGTTGTGCTTGTCCATCTGGTAGGCACTCTTCTCGGTATTGAATTATTGTTATAGATGATTTAAAAAGTCCCCCTTTTGCAGTGGCTTTTTATAGAGCTTAAGTTTGTGCCCATTGACCAATAATAAAAATTGTACTAAATCTATTGTTGTCAACTGGACGGCTCCATTTTGAAAAACATGTTGAATCTCATAGGGGCCAAGCCATCTTTTCTATAACTTCCCCTTATGATATTTATACCATGAGTCATAAAGAAATTCCCAATCCCCTTCATTAAATTGTTTGGTCTTAATAAATTAGTCATGCCACCACATCCTCTGCTTTTGTATTATTTTAGTATGGTGAATTACCTGCATTCTTATCTCGTTCAAAGCATTATGATTATGTAATCTCTCCTATGGTTTAGATATATCCATTTTTCAGTTGTACTTTTGTATAAAGAGTTTTATATTCAAGCTCAATGGGAAGGCCAACTTTTTTCCCATACACCAGTTCATATTGTGTGAAACCTATTGTGGTTTTCTAGGTTGTTCTGTATGCCCAAACTGCTTCAGGAAATTTGGTTGCCCAGTCCTTCCTATTCAATTGAACTATCTTTGTGAGGATACTTTCTATGTCATTGTTTGTAATTTCCACTTGACCATTAGCCTGGGGATGGTAGGGTGTGGATTTCCTATGTCTAATCTCATAATCCTATATTAATTTTTTTATCAAATCAGAAGTGAATTGAGGCCCTTGGTCTATTACTATATCTTTAGAAACACCATATATGGTGAAGATATCTTCATAAAGAAACTTTGCAACATTTCCATCCCTTGCAATTTGTAATGCTTTTAATTCCATCCATTTGGTGAGATAATCTGTGTAGACCAAAATATATTCTTTGTGATTGGATGGTGGGGCTATGGGACCAATGAAATCTAGTCCCCACTTGTCAAAGGGTGCAATGACCAATTGTGGCTAGCGTGGAATTTCGTCACTCTTATTAGGTCTTCCCATCCTTTGGCATCTGTCACACCTTCTTATATACTTGACTGCATCCTTGTGAAGTGTAGGCCAATAGTAACCAGTGTTCAAAATTTTTAGAGTTGTCCTTTTAGCTGTAAAGTGCCCTCCATAAGGCTCATCATGACATGTCTTTCAAATATCATAGACTTCATCCTCCCTGGTGCATCTTCTCATTATGCTATTAGGCCTTGTATAAAAAAGTTGACCAACTACCCATAAATAAAGAAAACTTCACTTAACTAGATGTCTCTTTTCTCTTGGTGATATATGTGGTGGTGTCTTCCCTACAACCAAATAAATAGCTATATCTTCATACCAAGGTTTATGTAGAAAGAGCAAAAATAAACGTTCATTAGGAAAGGAGTCATCAACAATATCCTCTGTTGATTTTATTGGTAATCTTGAAAGGAAATATGCTACTACATTGGCCTTCCTTGGTTTATCCATAATTGTGATATCAAATTATTGCATTAGTAACAACCATCTTACAAGTCTTCCTCTAGTCATTGGTTTATTCATCAAATATCTTATTGTTATATGGTCTATGTGAATAAAGACAAAGTATCTTGTGATGTAATGTCTAAACTTATTAATGGCATATACTACTGCCAACATTTCCTTTTCAGTGACTATAATTAAACTCTACACCTTGAATATTATTTCTTATATAGTAGATGATATATTCTAAATTCCCTTCTTTTTGTCCTAAAACAACACCTATTGCAAAATTAGATGCATTTTTGTGTATGTGAAAAGGTATTGTCCAATTTGGTCCTCTTAAAATAGGGGTCTTAGTGAGTGTTGCTTTGAGGGCTTCAAAATAATTTTAGCATGCAAGGGTCCTATCAAATTCCACATCTTTAGAGAGGAGAACAAATAATGGGGCTGGTATATTCCTGAAATCCTAGATAAATTTCCTGTAGTAACCAACATGACTAGGAAAAATTATTACATCCTTTTGCATTTGAGGAATATGAAGAGTGGAGATCACTTCTATCTTGTTAGGGTCTACCTATATCCCCTTATTGGACACAAAGTGTCCCAAGACCACTCCTTTAGTCATCATCATGAAATATTTTTCATGACTCAAGGAAAGGTTGTGATCTTGACACCTTTGTAGGTCTTTCTCCAAATTAGTCAATGCTTCTTCATAAGTATCCCCATAGATGGTAAAAGTAAAATCATCCATGTAAATTTTCATGGCATCATGTGCAAAGTCTGAGAATATCCTTAAGATTTCTCTCTGAAATGTTGTAGGAGAATTACATAACCCAAAGGGTAAGACATAATAGGCATACATACCTCATGGGAAGGTAAAATTTGTTTTTTCCTGATCCTCTAGATCTATTTTTATCTGATTATACCCACTAAACCCTTCTAAGAAGGATAAATATTGCTTCCCTTCTAATGAATCCAACACCTGATCAATAAAAAGATGCAAAAAATGGTCTCTTCTTGTTGTTGCATTCAATTCTTTGTAATCAACACATACCTCCATTTACCTCCCTTATTTGGCACAATCATAATGGAGAGACCCATTGGCTGTAAGATATTGGATAAATAAACCCCGCATCTAGTAGTTTCTATAATTATGTTTTGACTATGTCACACACATCTGGGTTCATTCTTCTCTAAGGTTTCCTCACTAGTTTGTAGCCTTCATTAATATAAATTATGTGCATGCATAGGTGAGGATCTATACCTTTCATTTCATGATAGTCCCATGTGAATGTGGCTACATGTGCTTGCAACATGTTTGATAGTGAAGGTTGTTATGTAGTTGTCAACTGGTTGTTGACATTTAGTGTTCTACCCAGTGTAATCTCTATGGTTAGGGTTGATGTATTGACAGAGGCAATATCAAGGCTTGCTAAATTGGAATTACAATTTTGGAGTAGTAGTGTATGAAAAAGATGAGAAGTAGACTTAGGAATTTGTAGGTATTATGCAATGCAAAGGAAAATGTAAGCATGTGGACAGTTGTGTTGCTACGGGTCCCCACCTTAAGAGTTTTACATAATGTTTGCAAGGACTTCATCTTCATCTTGGATTTATAAGATTGGGCTACATTTGGTGGTCATGAGTGTGTAAAGAATAATGGTCATCCTCATCAACGGCAGGCCATACAGTTTGATCCAATTTTGTATGTAGTTGTGTAGGTGGGTAAAGGACCAATTTTTTGTCACATTTTTATTGGAAATGATCATATTATCAAACCCACAACCGATGAATGCATCTGCAATAGCTAACAAATGCCTCCCTAAGATTAAGGGGTATCCTACAAGGTTTAATTTAGATTGTAAGATCATAAAATATGTAGGGTATTCCCATGAATCTAATGTGATGACTAAATATTCTATGATACCCCTTGGTTTAACAATTGACCTATCTTCTAATTGTAAAACAATAAGCGTAGGTTAGAGTTCCATTAACTAAAGTTGTTTCATAGTCTCTTTTGTCATAACATTTATGGTTTCTCTTAGGTCAATTAAGGTGTTTTTAATGAGACTTCCATTAATTTGGACATCTACTATAGGGCTCCTAGGGTTTGCATATTTAGGAACAACTGTATTTCCTAATATGATGTCAACAAGCTGTCCTAAGGCATGTACAATTTGGGCGTCCTTCCGTTTCTTGCCTGAATTTTTAAGGCATAATTCTATAACATTTTTTGTGTATATTAGGACAACCTTAATTGCTTGAATCATGGGTATCTTTATATAGACATTCGTAAGTTGGCCCAAAAGATAAAATTTGGGTCCAAGATTAGATCTTTGTGTTGTTAATCTCTCCAGAAATGGTGGTTCCAAACTTGTAGTGTTTTATTGAATTCCACCTTATTCAGGTTGCTTTGTCTAATTATCAATGGTTTCTAATGCTAACTCCTCATCAAGAAGATCTATTATGTGCGGGGTGGATGGCCCAACAAGCATCTAACCTAAACGAAGGTGGGCATTACTCACCTCAACCCCATAGGTTGGGTATTGGATGGTGTCATTAGTATAATCCTACTAAACAAGCTTGTTGTTAGGGTTAGGTGTAGGTTGGGCTAGTAGTTGATGGAATTTGGTTGTGATGGTGTGGTCATGGTTAGATTTGGTATTATGGTGGGTTTTTATGGCTACAAAGGTTGATGTGATTGCAGGTAGTTAACATTCTAGTTTTTCCATTGTTGACCCCCACACCACTGTGATGGCCATTGGTTTTTCTGAGGTGGTCACTAGGAATTATAATTTGGGACTTGGTAAGGTTGTGGTGGCCATATCCCTTGTTTTTTTATTCCAATTGGGTGCTTGGTCCATTGGCCATGATGGATTTTTTGTATTAGTCCAAGGTTGGGGGTTCCAATGTGAGAAGTTTGAATTACCACCTAGAAACAACATATTGTAAGACAAGGGGTCTTGAGGCATACCTTGTCTTGCTTGCCATGATTTTCACTGAGAAATGTAAAACAATTGGCCTTCTTCATCCTCCAAGGTTTGAAATTCAAACCTCCCTTGCTTTTCTTTGGAAATGTTGGCCTACTTCTTGCATTTGCAATTTATCTTCTTTTAGCAACAATGTGTGTAGTATTCGGTTAAGATTTCCTCTGCTTCTTCTTGCTTCTTCTTTATATGCAAGGTGTCTAATTAGATATCTAGGTGATTGATTATTTCCTCCTTCATATTATAGAGGAGGTTACTAAGTTCCACCCTTGAGACCCAAATGGATGTTTTATTAAAAGAAGAAGTTCTATTAACCCTAATATTTTTATGGATGATCTAGAGTAGTTTTTGCATACCTTTCAAATCTCATCAAAAGGTAGTTGAGAGATATATCCTACCCCTATGAGATTTAGAGCATCCATACAATATTCATGTAATCCTTGCAAAAATACCATTTTTAATGACTCAAGAGAGAGCCTGTTTTGATGTGATTTATTCAGATAGAATTGAAATATTTCCATATGATCCTTAAGCATCTTCTCTCTGTGTCATATTAAATATGTCCTCTCACTTCTTATCTATCCCTCTACAATAAAATTGATATTTCTACAGGAATTCGGCCTTCATTCAGTTTCCACATTGGGTTAGACATTTCTTCCCAATCCCATAAATCATTGCAAGACAACATCTTTCAACATGGCTGAGAAGAGTTTCAATCTATGAGCATATTTTGTATAATCATAGATTGTACACAAAACATCAAACTCAAACAAGAATTTATCTGGGTCTTCAATAACCAATTCATAAAAAATAGCAAGATTGAGAGGGGTATATTAGATTTAGAGTTGTGGCCCTTTCTTGATTCATGATTGGAAATTCAAATGTTGCATGTTTTATTGGATTATCAACTTCTTCCTCTGTCATGGTGTTAAGAGGCCTTATGGTAGTCTCCTCTAGTTTTGGAGTATGTATTGGTGTAAGGGGTAGTTTTGTAATGTTGATTCCCTCAATAGGTCCTTCGTTTACACCAATATTTTTCAAGTTCTTCACAAGTTGAGGGGAGAAATCTTCCTAGAGCATCTCGTTGCCTCCACATACAATAATGCCTTAACCTTGAAATGGCTCACTTGCACATTGTTAGTAAATAGTTTTTTTGGTCAATTGTAAGTGTCTATAGTTCTTAGTTCCTATACATAAAAATATTATTAATTCTACAAGAGGAAATCAAAGTAAATCTAAATAAAAATAAGAATTCTAAACTAGCACCATCCCTAATAATGATACCAAAAATGTAGAGCTTCCCCTAATGTCTAATTAACTATGTAACTAATCATACACACGACTTAATGGACCTAAAGATCCTTCATATTTAACTAGTTCATTGTTAAAACGGGGCTTAATTCAATTGTCAATCAAGAATTCATACAATTAAGATGATACTAACACTGTATGCGCATTCAAGAATCCTAACTTAATCAATTGAGTACATATAAATACAATAATAATTCAAAATGACTTCTATCAAAGAAACAAAGTAATTTTGATACTGCTAGTTACTACGGGTACCTATTACTCTACAAACTATAATTTTTTTATGTTTTAGCATGCACTTAACTTAACAAGTGATCATTGGAATGAATCAATAGTACCTCAAGTGACCCTTGCTTGAGTGTTGCGTTCCATAGTATCTTCTTCAATTATCTCAACAAATCATGTATCAAGAGAAATATTCTTTATTATAATATGTCAAACATCAAAAATGGAATGTAGCAACTACTATCTTCAATCTATTCTTCTACAAAGATCTAGCATACATTCTATCATCCCTGGTCTCTCAATAAATACATTCCTAAATATGGTATGTTGGAGTTCGATTATTATAAAACTATAAACAAACTATCAAACAAAAATCAACTCTTCCAAGAAGATAGGAAGAGGACTTGAGTTTTTAAAGCTTAACAAAAATAACCAACTACTAGAATTGAGAGTCCATAAAGCAAACAAAGATTCTACATCTTTTAAGAAGGTTGTTATAGCCTAGGAATGTGCCAGACAAAGCAATCTTTATCATAACGACCATTCCTTATTAGAACATACTTCTTCCTCCTATAGGCTTATTGAGCAGATGGAATGCCACATGGGTACCCATGTCCATATCTTCCAACCATCATCGTTATCCCATTCTAGAAAACATGCCGATGCTAAATTCAATTGACTTCTCTGCTATATTGAACTATCACCCCTTTTTTACGGGTTAGAAATCCTTCTACTATAGGTTGACAAGTCTTTGTGCTGCAAGGGTTAGTCTTATTTCTAAAGGCACAATTCATAGTTAATAATTATAATTAATCAATAAATTCTACTAAACTTATAGAAATTCAAAATTCATGCATACATTCATTAATACCATATAAATAACCTTTAAATGCTTTTAAATACTTTAAGGTATATAAAAAGTTTTGATAATGTCTTTAAAGCTTCTAGCAAAAATAAGATAGAGAACATGAAATTAGAATAGGAAACTAGTCAATTCTAAGGATCATCAACCCTCAACCTAAATTTTGTGGTTCCCAATCTTTCTAGGTGCATCTATATTTGATATTTTTTATTTTCAAATTTCTAGCCTAGTGTTAGTGTATTCTTATTTATTATCATTTGTATGCACATATCACAACCATGTATAAGATCCAATTCCATTATTATTAGGTGCTACTATTGCAAACACTTAATTTAATATTTATTTTATATTAGTACTAGTACATATAATAACATGTAAAAATAACACTTTCCCTCTCATATTTTTTCTTTTAGTAATGTGATGCCTAAGGATGCTTTTCATTTACTATTAGGAATCCCTTGACCATATGATTAAAAACTAATATATTGTGGAAAAGAGAACATTAATGAAGTACAACACAAGGGGAATAAATATATTTTAAAACCATGGAAGGAGGAATGGTGTCTAAAATATCTCTTGTTGTAATTGGTTATAAGAAATTCTATGAATAAAGTAAAAAGAAGTTTGCTATATCTACTACGCTCTAGACAAGGAAGGGGACTTACAGAAATATCCTACAAGAGGTGTAGAAAATATTGCTAGCTTATTCAAATATAACCCTAATAGAGTTATTAGTGAGATTACCTTCCTCACATGAAATTTCAACTATGTTTATTTGGTTCTAGGATCAAAACTTCCTAATTGAGCTACATATAGAGTAGCTACAAGAGAATAAGGAAATGAAATGGCAAACCTCAAAATTGTTTGAGAAAGGGCTCAAAGGGAGAGAATGGAAATCTATGCAAAATTAGCCCTACTCTCACCAAAGAAAGGAGGAAAATGGGGCATGTGCATGGAATCTAGATCCATCAACAAGATCATGTTAGAATGTTAGTGTCTATTTCTTATAATGTATAATATATTTGATTGCTTGGCAAGTGCTGCAATTTTCCCAAAATTTATTTGAGGAGTATTTACTATCAAAGTTAGATTTATAAAGTAGATGAATGGAAGATGACATTCAAGAGTAAGGATGATTGTATGAATGGCTTGTGTTCCATTTAATATGTCTAATTCCTCCACCACTTTTATACAAACTAAGAATTAGGTATTTAGACCCTAGATTGGGAAGCTTATTATAATTTATTTTAGTGATATTTTTGTTTTTATTAGAAACTTGAAAAGACCATTTGTGATATTTGAAAATAGTGTTTAATACACTTAGAGTGGAAATGCTATTTGTAAATCTTGGGAAAAAATGAATTTTGTAGAGATGAGTTGGTTTTCCTTGGAAATGTGATTTCAACAAATGAGTAAGCATGGATCTAGAAGAGATTAAAGCTATACTTGAATGGTATATCCATCAAAATATAATAGAGGCATTGAAATCTAATAGATTAATAGTATTTTATAAAATATCTAGTAGATATTTCTATAATATAAGTGTTCCCTTGACCAATAACACCAAGGGGAATCCCTTATATTGGACAAAAGTAGCTAAAAGAAGTTTTAAACAACTTAAAAGAGAGGTGATAGATGATCCAATCCTTACCAAAATGATAGAAAATACTTGGCATTAAGTGCAATGTTTCAACAATGGCAATTGGATGAGTGTTGAGTCAAGAAGGCAAGCTAGTTGCCTATTTTAGTAAAAAAGAAATGATGCCAAAGAAGGTAACACTTATTGTAGACACCTAAATCTGACTAACATATTTCTACCAAAACATCATCATTTTCCATCATCAGGTATCATCAATCCATCTTCTTCATTTAATTAAATAATTTTTTTATTTAATTAAATTATCTATTTCATCACTTTTCCTCTATATTGATTAAATAATTAACATTATTTAATTGATTTACTATTATTCCTCTTTCCTAGATTAATTAAATAATTTATTATTATTTAATTAATTCATCTTCCATATCCCACTTCTCAAATTAAATATATATTTTTAATTATTTAATTTATCCAATTTTTTCTCTTAACATTATCCTCTTCTAAAATTAAAAAAAATGGTTATTTTATTTATTTCCCCTTTTGCACATGTAACTAATAATTAATTCATTTAATTATTTATTAATTACCCATGCATTTCCACCTCAGTAGCTGATTGAAACTTACTTTTAGTCCACTCCTCAATCAATCTAGTCAACTCCCACTCACTCCAAGTTCACTCCTCAATTGATTATATTCACTAATCATTAGTTACACTTCACTCATCATGTAATGCCCCGCCATGTAACCTTAAGGAATGTTGCAATCACTACGGAAGTGTAATAATTTTTTTTTAAAGTGTATTGTCACATGTAACATGAACATCATTAATGCACACATTCCCTAAGACACACGACAACACACTACATGCAAATCCCATAAATAACAAAAGTAACTAAACATAGCATGTGATAAACTTTCATAAATTTAAGAACATACATTCAATAACATTAAATTACATCACTTAAGGTATGAGATACAATAATGATTCATTCTTACATTGCATTTAATTTAACAGTTACAATACTCATTTCCAAATGAGGTAGATTGTATAAAAGTATAACATTTACAAGTTACAAGAATTCTCCTCGATTATAATTGAGGAGTGATACATAAATAAGGTATTCATTGATATAAATGAGAGATAAGAGAAAGCACAAATCCACTCGCAAGCTCTCCAATCAAGAACTGGGGACCCAACAGTGTAAGGTGCACGTTCCACCCAACCAAGTGGTACCCATAGGCCCACCCCCATGCTAGGAG
Source organism: Sequoia sempervirens (assembly GCA_007258455.2). Lineage (NCBI taxonomy): Eukaryota > Viridiplantae > Streptophyta > Pinopsida > Cupressales > Cupressaceae > Sequoia > Sequoia sempervirens. Next base: position 399,545,917 of record VDFB02000015.1, read on the forward strand.
ATAGTAAACATTTTCCCTAGACATAACCTACAAACTCTAGACACAGACAACTCAAAGTAAAACTAAACAAACATAATACTCAACATAATGGTCACATTGCTTCCAGAACTGAAGGATCAAGTACTTTAAATTCACAAGAATACTGTTATTATAGGTGGAGTGTCATCACAAAGTTGCATGGGTTACCCAAACAAATATTCCTAGGTTCTGGCCCCCATCTTGGGTTACCCTGGTAACCTCTTATGAAACCCGGCCCCACATGCAATCAAATGCGGAATCGATTATCTTTCATAAAAACAAGATAATGATCTTGCCATTCCAGGCCTTCTCGACTCATCCCCAAGTCTGAACTAGCCCTTGAGTCCATGAGCGAGGCATAATTTATCTAGTTAAATGTTTTAGACTACCTAATGTATTGATTTAGTTTTCACTGATTAGACTAACTCTACATGAGTTACCCAGGCACCACTTTGTGTGCCGACCCCCAAGAAGAACCACTCCCCTATTAACAACATAAGGAAACTAATTCCACTAACTATGGGTAGACAAGGTGCACACATAGCAACATCAAATACAAACTTTATATAATAGGCGACACAACCCGTTCATAAAACCAAGTGTCTAAACTAAATAAGAACTATGTGCACTACCCAAGTTAACTCAAAGGGTCAATCCATAACACAAACTACCCCCACATAAAATAAGTTCCTCTGGAAGACTTACTAACTCAATTAATTCAAATTTCCCATAAACGTGCACATGAGAGATCACAACTTAAAAACAATTCAGGCAATTAAATGATCTAATATTCAAATTTCCTAAATCCAATTAAATCAATAACACATTGCATGAAATTAATCAAATTAATAGCAATATTGTTTATCATTAATAAAGAAATTAATTTTAAATATTTATATCAATTTAAATATTTAAATAAATATAAATATTCATTTATGCGTTTGCATGTTTTAGTTTTACAATTTTCTATATATAAAATTAAATATATTAATATATATATATATATTATATTAAATAATTTTATTTTTTTAAAATAAAATTTAACATACATGGGGCGGTGGTTGTACATAGCCGAACCCCACAATGGGGGTCGGCTGTGTTAGTAGCACTGACGCTGCCTGTGAGGCCAGCGCTGGGTGTTGCCCTCATTGCTGCCTCCCATGAGGGGAACGACTGTGGGGGTAGCCACCCATCACCTTCCAATTTTTTTTATTTTAAATCTGCAATTCAATAACATCGCCGTACATAATTTACAGATGAGTTTCTTCAAAATAAAATAAAATTTCACCAGAATAATTTCTAAGGGTATACACAAAAGTATATATATATATGTATGTATTCAAATATATACATACATACATATATATAAATATATATAAAATAATCAACTCAAATGTTCTAATCGGGCAAGTTATTTCCATAAAACTTTCTACAAGGAGATTTTCAGATTTACCAGAGATTTTCATTTTCCAAACAAATAGAATAAATTGGGGAAAACATGATAATTATCTACAGGAAATATTTAGAAAATTTCACAGAGGTTTTAATTTCACAATTTTGTTAGAGGATCTCAATTTCCATAACAGAGGATCTCATTTTCAATCCAATTTCTCAAAATATTTTCTATAGGAAATTCAATCCAATTTCTCAGAATATTTTCAATGAAGTTTCCATTTCCTCAGATTAACCAGAGAATCTCATTTGCAAACCTACATAGGTTTTCTATTGTTTTCTTTTGAAATTTCCTATTGTTTAACAATAATTTTTTATGAGGCTCGCTGATTTTACTATAAAGTTTTCTACAAAAGCACAAAATCTTCACGGTAATTTTACACACAGAGGCTATCATCAAGTTTTCTACAGGAATGTTTTCAACAATTTTTTCTACAAAGAAGCTTTCATCAAATTTCTCTACAAAGAAGCTTTCAATATATTTTTCTACAGAAGCTTTAATCAAATCTTCTTCTTTAGGCAATCTTTCCATTTAACAAATTTAACAAAGCTTCTACTACATTAAATTTTGTACAGACAGCTTTTCAAACCAACAAAATAAATAAATAAATAACAGAGGAACCTATTTTTCTGAAGCTTGAAGAATTGAAGGTTGGAGCAAAGCTTTGCCTTCAGAGATCAATTTCCAAAAACTCCACTTCCAGAAAGATGCAAAATACTGAGCCAAAAATATTCCCAAGAACCTCTTCCAATTTTTAACCAAAAACAAAACAATTTTTCCAGCCATTATCCTCTTTCTTCTTCCTCCATGAAGTGACTTCTTGCCTTTCCCAGTTATGGAAAATATTCTCTCCGAGAATAATTTTTCAACAAGAGTTTTGCATTCAATTTTACTCACACACATGGCTATTCTAAAATATCTTTTAACTAACTTTCAGATATTTTCTTTTGATAATTATAAAGGATTTATGGTATTTTATTAATTTAAAAATTCAAAAATTAATACCATTTACTTTATGCAAATTTAAAATTCCAATTCACATAACAGCATCTAATATTTATATTTACTATTCACTCAATCAAGAGAATTTAATCAATTAATTTATTTACTTAATAAAATAAATTTAATCACAAGGAGTAAATTATTTTACCAAATAAATTAATTTAATTAATTAAATAAAATAAAAATATTTTAACAACATTATTTAAAATTAATCAAATAAGCACTGAATCATTAAGAACATTAATCTAACATTAATTTCATAAAATAAACTGTGCATAAATAAATAACAATTGACAAGGAAAACAAAGATATGACAACCAAACATACCGAACATAGAGTGACAACACACTGTGACTAGGTTTGTGGCTAGACTAGGAAAACCTCGTTACTATCTCCCAATCAACAATATCATTGGATAGTGGACACACTCAGACTTGTGAAACCAGGTGGAGTCAATGTCATGTACCTGCAATCCTGCAATCAAACATATGTCATACATGTATATACATCATAAGTCAAACACACCGTGAAGAGAAAATCACGGAAATCACAGGGTACTTGCAGGCGAGTGATGTAATACCGTTCTCTTCACCAATACAATGTCACATCGAACTGACGAAATACATATCAATTAAAATACCATGAGTATATATAGCAATATCATCTCAAATAAACATCTATGCTAACATAAAGCATGTCACAAATAATCACCATCCAAATAGTGTATCATCACATCATAAAATAAATCCACCATTGCTCTATTGTCAGCGATCAAATACATCAAAACAAAGTATCAAGATCTATCAAAGTAAAAACATATTGTCAGGAAACATAAGCAAAATGGAGGGGTACTACATCCTCCCCCCTAGGATCAGGCTTACTCCTGGAAGCCTGCGAACAAATAGGGATAAAGCTCCCTCATGCGTGTCACATCCTCCCAAGTAGCTGATGCCTCATCACTAGGATCCCACTGGACCCTCACCTGATCAATGTCTTAGCCCTTGAGAACGAGCCTCCGGGACTAAAGAATTCCCACGGGCTCCAAAGCTAGCTGCCCGTCCTCTACTTGTAACACATTCCAATCAAGCACATGCAAAATATCAAAATGATAAGGTCTAAGAATGGACACATGGAAGACATCATGAATACGTGACAAAATGGGTGGTAAAGCAAGTCAATACGCCACATGACCAATCCTCTCTAGAGTCTCAAATGGTCCAACAAATTGAGGCACAAGCTTAGAGCCTTTTCCATAAGGGATTGGACTCTTTCGCGGTCATACTCGAAGAAATACCCTATCACCAATTGAAAAACTGGCAATCCACTCTATGCGCATCGGCATACTTCTTTTATCTATCCTGTGCTGCTACCAAATGTGCTATGATGGGATCAACCTATTGTTCCATGTCTTGAAGCATCTCAGGTCCAAGTAAAATTCTATCCTCAAGTTGATCCCAACTCAATGGAGTCTAACAAGGACGTCCATATAACGCCTGAAAAGGGGGCATACCTATGGAACTTTGATACCCATTATTGTAGAAAAATTCCACTAAGTACAGATAATCTTCCCAACGTGATTGTTGGTCCATTACATACATTCTGAGCATATGCTCAAGAATTTGATTGACTCTCTCTGTCTGACCATTAGTCTCAGGATGATATGATGAACTAAAGTTCAGCTGAGTACTTAAGGCATGTTGTAATGATGTCATAAGGCTGATGTAAACACAAGATCTCTATCTGATATAATTCTACGAGTAATTCCATGCAACCGAACAATATCATCCATGAATATCCTAGCTACAAAAGAAGCATTATAAGATTATCGAACTAGAGAAAAATTTTCTACCTTAGTCAATCTGTCAACAGTTACCATAATGGTATCATGTCGATGTGACGACATAGGTAATCCAACAATGAAATCAACCGATATAATATCCCATTTCCATTCAGGAATGAGATGTGGTAGTAATAGTCTGGTGGGATGTTGGTGCTCAGCCTTAACTCTCTGACACTCAAGACATCTCGAAACAAAATCAGCGATATCATGCTTCATACTGGGCCAAATGTACAACTATCTAAGATCTGTATACATCTTCTTAACACCAAGATGAACTGAGTAAGGTGCTCGATGTGCCTTAGTCATAATCAACGTGCGAAGACCTTTTGAATGTGGGACATAGATATGACCTAAATGTCGCAATAAATCATCTGACTCAAGAGTATATCCTATAAATCTACCCTCCCGGGGTCTACTTGATCCAATCTCCATCTTCGCCTCCTGATACAATTTGTCTATAGGAAGTGCTGCTAAAATCTGGCTCCTCAGATCAACTCCAAGAGTAATAGCAGAAATCTCACGTCGTCAGTGACTGAGAGCGTTAGCCACTACGTTCTCTTCTCCCTGAACATATTTCACCTCAAAATCATATTCACATAAGAACTTCATCCACCGTCTCTGTCTAGCATTCAAATTAGGCTGGGTTTCATAAGAGGTTACTAGGGTAACCCAAAATGGGGGCCAGAACCTAGGAAGATTATCCCGGGTAACCCATGCAACTTTGTGATGACACTCCACCTATAATAATAGTATTCTTGTGAATTTAAAGTACTTGATCCTTCAATTTTGGAAACAATGTGACCATTATGTTGAGTATTATGCTTGTTTAGTTTTACTTTGAGTTTCCTGTGTCTAGAGTTTGTAGGTTATGTCTAGGAAACCTCTTTACTATCTCCTAGCATGGGGGGTGGGCCTATGGGTACCACTTGGTTGGGTGGAACATGCACCTTACACCGTTGGGTCCCTAGTTCTTGTTCGTGACGACGGGTACTTCTTGATTGGAGAGCTCGCGAATGGATTTGTACTTTCTCTTATCTCCCATTTATATCAGTGAATACCTTATTTATGTATCACTCCTTAATTGTAATCGAGGAGAATTCTTGTAACTTGTAAATGCTATACTTTTGTACGATCTACCTCATTTGGAAATGAGTATTGTAACTGTTAAAATTAAATGCAATGTAAGAATGAATCATTATTGTATCTCATACCTTAAGTGATGTAATTTAATGTTATTGAATGTATGTTCTTAAATTTATGAAGGTTAATCACATGCTATGTTTAGTTACTTTTGTTATTTATGGGATTTGCATGTAGTGCGTTGTCGCGTGTCTTAGGGAATGTGTGCATTAATGATGTTCATGTTACATGTGACAATACACTTTAAAAATTTTTTATTACACTTCTGTAGTGATTACAACATTCCTTAAGGTTACGTGGCGGGGCATTACACATCAATCAATTCTCTTAATTTACCCATACAATCAATTAGCTACAATAAGGAGGTCAGTTAACTATCCATCGATTCCTCTCATGGATTTTCATCCATTGATCTATTCAATATCTAATCAAATCTTGACCATTGATCGATATCAAGAAATCTATAAAATAAACTTGTCAATCATTAATTATCTCTCTCTCTCTATATCTCATCATTGTGAAGAAACTATACACATATTATCAATGCTTTGTGCCACAAAATATGAGAGAAACTATTTCTACACTTTTCTCCAAGGTGCAAAGAGGAGAACAATGGAGATAAGCTAAGGAAAATTGTGTGGATTTTGTGTGTGTGTAGGTTTTGCTACATTTCATTATTATTGCAATTTGGTCTTAATGCCCTATTAGTGTGATTTGTGAATGGATTGTGAATTATGTTATTTTTATTTGATTATTCGATTTCACAGTCATTTTCTAGGTCCTACACTTATAATAGAGAATTGCATGTTGCTTATAATTGAAATAATAGAGGCACCACCTATTGTAGGGATAATTCATTTTGTTGATAGATTATCAAACAAATAAGTACATAAATTATCAATCTAATTTATCTTATAAGCACGAAAAAATGAATTTCAGTTTTTAAATGTTATACATTTATAGTGCAACATGTGAATGGAAAAATCAACATTTTGGTTGATCCTTTGAGTAGGAGAAAATGATTATCTTTTACATTGATCAATGAGATTATTGGATTTGAAGAAATGCAAAACAATATGTAGTTGATCCCCATTTCAACAATTTATTTTTTCTCTCACTACTCTAGCAAATGCAAGTAAATATTTTTATGATGAATACTTTATAAGATGTATTTTTGTTAAAGGAGATCCAATATTGGCATTCCAATTGGGTTTAGCAAGGAGATGTTGATTAGGGAATGAAATTAAATGGTTTGGGAGGTCATCTTGGGAGGGACAAAACTTATAGCTTGGTAAGTGATGTTTTTTTGGCCTTGATAGTGGAATGAAATCAATTGGTTTGTTTTTGTATCTAGATTTCATCAAGTTTCCAAAGGTGGAGTGTTGAACATACACCAGAATATTGAGAGGGGGGTGAATCAGTATTCAATCAAATTTCAGAACTTTCAAAATAAAAGAAACTTCAAACTCTACCGCATAAGCAAGAACATGAAAGAAATAATGCACAACACAAAACAACACTAGATGTACATGGAAAACCCCAGAGGTGAAAAATCATGGTGAGAAATGCTACTAGGAGCTCCTATCCTAATCCAACCTCACAAATGAATAATAGTTACAACTATAAATCAGAAAATTGACCTTTCAGTCATTAGAGATAAGAGGAATCAATGCAAATAACCACAATCTACAATCCTAACGCTCAATAAGATCTAATTTAATCAATGGAAGACATACAATAATAGATAAAACCGGATTCAAACAAATGATACCTTCACCTTTACTGTATTGCCAAGGATTATTTCCATTTTTCTTCTTTGTATGATTTTGCTCTAAAAAATAGATATGCTACTCTTTCACTATAAGCTTCAAGTGTGTGTGAGATGACTGCAATGATGCAAACACTGAAGTTTCAAGGTTCATGGTTATCCATCAACGTGCTATGAAGGCTTGCTTTTATAGAAATGGTTGTTTTAGATGAATGATCTGGATTCAAAGATGAAAGATGAAAATCAACAGTCAAGGTTCGTTGAGAGGAAAAAGATTGGAGAGTTAATTTACTTGATTGATTTAATCAAGGGGATTGATTGGTTAATTAATGGAAAATGATTGATTAATCAATGAGATTGATTGATTAGTCAACAAATCTAATTGAATAATCAATGGGATTGAATGATTAGTCAATGTGTGAGAGGATAATTAATTAGTAATCATTAATTAATCATTGGAGGAATGTGCAAGTAAAGATTGATTAATAAAAAAATGTTTATTTATTAATGGATAATGTTGGAGATGAAATATGGGAATTAAATAATTAATTTAATTATTTAATCCAGAAGTGGGAAAGTGGTTTAGTTAAAAAATTGGTAAGAATTATTTAATATAAGAAGGGTGTTTGATGTGGGGCAGTGGGCCTAGCTTGATTGGCTAAAGCATCCTGTTGCAGGCAAGAGGTCATGAGGTATAGTCTCCCCATCATCCTCGTGGTACTAGAGGGCGTGTCGCGCTAGCGTCGCCGGTCACGTGAAAAAAGTTTACCAAGTGCATTGCAGTTTATAGGGGGTGGCTACCTGATTTTGATTCTTGCAGTCTAAAAAAAGAAGGGTGTTTGATAATTAAATAATTAATGATAAATATTTAATTAAAATAGAAGAATAAGTGTAATTAAGGATATAATCAAATAAATGTTTTATTTAATTAAACAAGAAGATTAATGTTAATTATGACATAATTAAATAAATAAGATTTATTTAATTAATTAGAAAGGGTGAATTAGAATGAACTAATTAAATAACATAAAGTCACTTAATTAATAGTGGAATATGATATTTGATGATAATTATATAATAAGGTATTATTTAATAATTAGGGGAAAAGACTAAAAATTAGTAAAAAGGTGTTGCTCACATACTAGGATAATTTTAGGTATCTACAGGTAGGTCCACATATATCTGTATGCACCAACTCCAAAGGTCCTATAGTAGAGTATTCCTTAGCTTTGAACATCCTCTTTTTCTACTTTCCAAACTAACACTCCTTGCAAATTGCATTGATAGGATTTGTAATCTTTGGTAGATCTCTCACAACTTCAATAGAAATGATCTTTACTAGGCTATCAAAATTGATGTGACCCATTCTTCTATGCCATATCCAACTTTCATTGATTTGAGACATAAATCACTTGACACTACCACCTTTGAGATAAACAATTCCTTTTGTCCTTGTTCCTACTGCAACCAATATTCTGGAGCTTCCTTTTTTGATTTCACAACCATCATCCCTAAACACCAAATTATATCCTCTACTACACATTTGTTTTACACTGAGAAGATTGTGTTAGAGACCCTTGAGAAAATCATCTCTTATGCTTGTCATCAAAACTAATTGAACCTTTTCCACATATCTTAGCATATGTATCTGTTAGAAACCAAGATGAGACATGCAAACCAAAACACCTTCCATAGAAGAGAAAAGAAAAGAAAAGAAAAAGTTTTGTATGAAGATGTACAAATAATATTATTCAGGAATCCAATAAATTACAATGAGATCAATCCTTATGAAGGAGATCATGAAAACCTAAAGGAAACCCTAAAAGGAAAAACCCTAGTGTGCACACAAAATAATTAATAAATAATTATTAATGTGCCTAAGTTTAGCTTAAGTAACTAAAGTGATAAGTGACTTAATTAATTAACCAATATGATGTAATTAATTAAGTATAATAACTTATTACTCTAACACCCCACCTTAAGATGAACTTAGGAAGTGGCTAAAACACTAAGTAAAAGATGCATGAAAGCAAAGATGGGTCCCGACAACAAGGCCTGATCAAGTACCCATTTACAAATGCAATGAATGAAGTAGAGAAGGAAAACCCAGTGGGAAAAAACCCCCCTACAATGAGATGACCTGCTGCAAAGAAGAATTGGAAGAACACCATGGAGTAACACTGGAACCATAATCTGGAAAGCAAGGAAAGATACTTCTATTTACAAGAAACCATATGAGAGTCACTAAAGGACTCAGGCATAATCATAATAATGCAACAACAAACCCGATGCCATGAAACATTGGAAAACTCACAAACTGGAACAACCCTAGAATCCATAAAGCGACAGTAAATGATAATATGATGCCCCCCATAAGAGGGAATGATATGATGAAAGAATATGGAAGCGGAGAGTATCTCGATGTCGATGCCAAATTGTGACTAAAACTGATCCATAGGAGCAAGTACCATGAAGACTCTAGAACATTAACCATAAATTTAATGGCCCTCAAACTAAGATGTGACCTGATGTAGATCAATAACCATAGGCTCTCAATCTGAAGTGTGAATCGATGTGAATCTGATATGTGTCAAGCTATAAGCAAGATGTGGCCAAAAGAAACTATAGAAACTAGATACAACCCATGCGAGTTTTCATCAAAATCAAGATGGCGATCAAAGTGAAACTACACTCTAATCACATTATTATGCAAGAAACCCCCCTGATGGAACTTTATAACAGTTCATTTATTACAATAACCCATATTGTAAAAGGAGAGAATGCAAAACATGCATAAACGAGAGAGAAAAAGTAAACCTAGTGCAAGAAAACAAGAATGAGTGCATGCAAAAACCATAGTTCACAACTATCTCCCTGATAAAAATGGACCTCAGATCTATGTAGAGGACTGGACCAACTTTCCAACACCATGAGAATGGCGAAAAAAGGATAAGCGAGTCAAAAGATACACCCTCCAGAGTGAAAACAACAACATCTGAGTTCAAGGACCTACAAAATAAAATTGGAGAAAAATCTGGAAAAACCACCTTCACCACTAGATTGATGTTGGAATCAGCTTTCCAACGGTATCTTGTTTGCGAAAAATGGACACCGTACGCAAACAATACACTAGATTTAGTGAAAGTTGTTCCAAGAAGGCCAATATGGCCTGCAGGCAGCCCAGGGGGCTTAAAAAAAAAGCCCCTAGTCCTGTGCACAACTAGGGGCTGCGGTAGAGCCCTTGGTTTCCCATATGACTGGTGGGCAGGGGCTTGGTTCAGCCGGGCGTTGGGTGCATAGCACCCGGTCCCCCATGTGACCACAGGCTACAAAAGTAGAAGCCCTCAGGGGCTGGCGGAGGGCCCCTGGTCCTCCATGTGACCGGGGCGGAGCCGGAAGGAGCTCGCGGGGGTTGACTGGCCGGTGGCCTTGGGGTGGCACCACTGGCCTGAGCAGCCGGTGGGTGGCAACCTGGCGGCGGGATCCTTTTGTACTGGGAGCGCTGACGTGGAAATTGAGAAAAACCCTTTTTTCAATTTTTTGTGCCTCGGGAAGCGAGCTGGGGAGGCCGTACGGCCTCCCTAGCAAATTTTTTTGGCCTCAAAATCAACTTTCTCCAAAATCGATGAAACGAAAGGTGATCTTAGGGTTTTTGGCCACTGCGAATGTGATGGTGACCTTCGTTTGTGCCCAAAATGCTCAAAAAAATTTGCTACCTCCAGAGCTTGCAAAAAATCACTGAGCTTGCAACCCTCACGGATTTGGAAAACGATGACCAAAATCAATAAAATAAAAGCCAATCCTGACTTTTTCCAGTGCTCGAAATCCAATGGAGATGTTCGATCTGATCCAAAACACTGCATAGATGAACTCAAGGCATGAAACCCTCGAGGAATCCTGAATGTGCTCTGCAATGATTTTCTCCAAAAATCTGAGAAGGGGCTGCATATCAAGGCTCTGATACCATGTTAGAAACCAAGATCAGACATGCAAACCAAAAAACCTTCCACATAAGAGAAAAGAAAATAAAAGCAGAAGCCTTGCATGAAGATGTGCAAACAATATTATTCAGGAATTCAATAAATTACAATGAGATCAATCCTTATGAAGGAGATCATAAAACCCTAAAGGAAACCCTAAAAGGAAAAACCCTAGTGTGCACACATAATAATTAATAAATAATTATTAATGTGCCTAAGTTTAGCTTAAGTAACTAAAGTGATAAGTGACTTAATTAATTAACCAATATGATGTAATTAATTAATTATAATAACTTATTACTCTAACAGTATCTTCACCAAACTTAACAAGACCACCATCATACTTTTCAAGCTTAACAAACTTACTCTTATCACCTATCATATGATTTGAGCATCCACTGTCAATTATCTAGTAGTTTCTCTCCTTTCTTGCATGAAAAGAAGTCAACATAGTTCCTCCAATACCATGACTTGTTTCTGAAGTATTTTCCTTCATACATCTTTTAGGGTCAATAGAATTAGTTCCAAAATTTAAAGCCATGAACAAGCATTCATCACTTCCATCATTCAGATAATCCGATTCCTCATCATTAGACACACCACTATCTTCTTTAACATAGTAACTCTTCTTGACAGATTTACCTTTATGATCTTTATGTTTGTCATTTGAAACTTTGATTGGACACTTAGAAGCATAATGACCTATCTTTCCATAATTGAAACACTTGAAGGGTAACTTACCTATATATTTTCCAGTGCCCTTTTTCAATATTCTTATAAAGTTTGCTTCCACCTCATCAAGATCATCTAGATTAGATTCATCATCTTTCCTGTTGACTTTAAAAATAATTTCTTTCCTTGGAGCATCTTGGTCAAAATCTCTTAGTTCAAAATTAGTTAAAGCACCAAACATTTGATCTCTAGAATATTGATCCAAATTTTGAGCTTCCTCAATAGAAGAAACTTTAGCACTATAAGCTTTAGGAAGAGTTCTCAATACCTTTTTTCACAACTTCACTTTACTCCAATTTTCCACTAAGACCATTGATGGTATTGACAATTTCATCCACCCAAAGTGTGTAGTTTGCAATATCTTCATCTTTTGACATCCTTAAGGTTTCAAATTTGGCTTTGAAATTTTGTATCTTTGCTTGCTTGACCTTATCATCTCTTTGATAAATTCTCTACAACTTTGTCTAGATCTTTTTAGTAGTTTTGAGGCTTATCACCTTCACAAATTTTGAATCAAAAATCCCACTCAAGATAGCATTCCTTGCTTTGTCATTATTCTCATAATTCTTGATTTCATCATCACTAATTAGAGGACTAGTAGGCATAGTGTATCCACTTTCAACTGACTTCCAAACACCAAATCCTAATGAGACAAGAAAGGCTTCAATCAGGTGAATTTCAAAAAAGCATAATTTGATCCATCAAACAAAGGGACCTTGACACCATTCTTGTGTGCCATTAGATCTAACTCAAGCAACTAAGCTTCTTCCAAGGAACCACAACTCTGATACCAATTGTTAGACACATATGACAACTGAGAGGGGGGTGAAATAGTTGTACATTAAAATCATCAAACCCTCATTAATTCATAAACCCTTATTAGCCTTCAAACCCTTATTAAGCATTAGCAAAAAGTAAACATATGAAACATCAACACAAAAAAATTCATACACAAGAGAACACTATATTTACGTGGAAAACTCTAATCAGGGAAAAACCATAGTGATGATTAACTCACATATAAATGAATAACAACACCGAATACAATAGGCTCAGTACCAAAAGGTCTCACTGCCAAAAAGAGAAGAAAAGCTCACTTCCCAAAGGACTCACTACCCAAAAGAAAGAAGAATAAAATAATATTGTTACAAGGAATTTTACTGCCTTGGAGAAATAGGAAAATCCACCACAACAACTCTACACCATCGCAACCTTCAGCTCACTACCTCCAACAAATTTAGGTACACTGAAATTAGACACCTTCTACTCACTGCATTTGGTAGCCTTAGGCATTTGAGCTCACACTTTGATCACATTCACATCTTACTTCACATCTACTCAATTCCACACACATCTCCAAAAATTAACCTTGCTTATGTATCCCCTACAACCTTAAACAACCTCGTTTAGGTTGGCCTCAATGAAATGTATGCACCTCAAACATGCAATCACCAAATAGGTTGACACCAAACACTTCCATGATGGAAAGAAGTGAAGGTGGACCACACCATAGGTTAACAAGGACCCAAATATATATTGACATGCTTCACCATGCTTCCAAAATCCACAAAGCACATCCACAAGTAACGCTAACATGACATGTCGACCAAACATATATTAACACTACCAAATATTCAATTCACTCTTCACTAGGTCCGAAAACATCCTGCGGACCACAAAGCAACATCACATAACATCCTAAAATATTCCAGCATCATCAAAATATTATGCAATAGTACCACAACCACCTGCAACTGAGAATAGTTAACATCCAGTGCAACCAACAACACTACCATAGGCAAACAACTCACTAACCAACCTTGTATAATAGATGGACACACAAAAATCCAAGGGAAGGTAGGTACAGACAATATTATCACGTTCCTAAATTTGTAAGACAAGAAACCTCAATGTGGAGAAATGCAGAGAAATTTTGTTTCTCATAGACAACCTTCTTCATAGTCCAACACACTATCAAACACATCTTCCACTATCACATGATCCAAAACTTGAAATTCTAGATATAAAACCTCTGATCATCACATCCATTTCACACAAGCACATATTCAACCAAGAAGAAGTGAAAAGCATAATGCATAACATAATTTTTCCACCTTGTACACTCTATTCAATTTTTTTTAAAAGCACTTGAAAACTAAGTGAACCAGTTGCATCAACAATATCTGCTCAACACCACAAGTTCCTTCTCATAACAACCACACTAGAGATTACAACAATCTCTCCATCCTCAACACCAACAATATCCCAATCTATATCACCTTCTCAACACCACACTAGAGGTTGGCATAGGTTGACATCAATGATAACACTAAAGACAAGATAGTGGCACATTCTTCTTACTGGCATCATTGAAAATACTGCAACAATATCCAATAGAGTAAAATGCATTGGGGAGTTAGGAAATGGAACTTTCTGCCATTATATAATTTTTCTAGAAGGGGTCGTGGAATTAGAGGTGGCTCAGTTGTTGGAGTGGTGTTGGAAAGAGTTTTTTATTCTTGTTTTGTTTTGTTTTTTGAAGTTCCAAATTTTGGGAGAGGAGTGCTTGGGAGTAGATTTCCTGAGAGAATTTTTTTTAGACTTGAATGTGTAAGTTGAAGATAAAAATTAGTAGCTAATACCTTGGTAATTGCATTGGAGTTGTGTACTTTTAATTTCCAGAATATTGTTGTAGGTGTAGGAAGGAGATTGTAAGAAATTAGAGAAAGAAGGAAGGCATACCTGTAGATGAAATTATTTCCTGTAAAAAGTCATTTAAACTGACTTTTCTATGTATTTTCAATCCTTAGGACTGCCTTGTAATTCCTTTCCAAATTGAATGTGATGCAAAGAAGTTGTAGGAGCCATTGAGCAAACACAATTTGCATTGTTGTTGATTTTTGATGTTTTAAATCAATTTAATTTTTTAAATTTCTTGTGTGAGTTTGGAGTGTTGAGAGTTGTAGGAAAATCTCTTGCATCAGTGGTATCAAATTAGGTTGTCTCAAGTTTGCAGACAGAGTGTCGAAGAGAGGCAGTTTGCAACAAGACTTGTGAGTGTGGGTGTTGTTAAAATGCCTCCAAGACTAGCCCCAAGAGGTAGGGGTAGAGGTGGAGGGAGAAACCTTCCTGACATAGAATATTTCAGAGCCCTTAGAAGATAAGTTGAAACATTGCAGGAAGAGCTATGCAAAAGAGTTGTGCACAGAGAAA
The DNA here is from genome assembly GCA_007258455.2 of Sequoia sempervirens. Classification (NCBI taxonomy): domain Eukaryota; kingdom Viridiplantae; phylum Streptophyta; class Pinopsida; order Cupressales; family Cupressaceae; genus Sequoia; species Sequoia sempervirens. Next base: position 399,561,063 of record VDFB02000015.1, read on the forward strand.
TAGATGAGCTCGTGAAAATGAATTTAAGGATGAGGAACCATTTATAGAAGAATTATAGGATGAAATTGATCTTGGAGAAGTTAGATTATTGAGAGACATCACCAAGATTGGGAAGAGACCAAAGATGAGGGAAGAGGCCAAAGATGAGGGTTTCGACATTTAGTGGAAGATTGAATCCAGAAGAGTTAATAGACTAGATAAATGAAATGGAGGAGTTCTTTGAATTTGAGGAGATTGAAGACCCTGGCAGGATGAAGTTTGTAAAAACTAAATTAAAGGGACATACTAGCATCTAGTGGAAATAAGTGCAAATTGAAAGAGGTAGGAGAGGAAAGGAAAGGATTAAGGGGTAGAATGGTTGGGAAGCTTAAGGGGTATTTTATTCCAATGGATTATGAGTTGGAATTATTAAAGAAGATGTATGGATTGAGACAACAAGTAAAATCGGTTAAGGAATACACTAAGGAGTTTCACACTCTTTTGATTAGAGTGGGGCATTAAGAAGACAACAAGGAGAAGGTAGCAAGATACATCAATGGACTGGAGCTGAGCATCCAAGAAGAACTAATTTTGGTAAGAATTTTTAATTTGGAAGAAGCTTACCAATTTTATTTGAAAGTTAAGGAAAACTTAAATAGGAATTTTGAAACTTATAAGAAAAAAGGAAAGGGTAGAGCTTATGTGTAGAAAAATGAGGAAAAAAATCAGATTGAAGACACTAAGGACAACAAATATGAAAGGGATGAGGGTTCAAACCAGTCCCATGAGAAAAATATCAGAGGTAGAGGAAGATCGGTAGATGATTTGGAAGAGGAGGCTTCCAAGGAACTTGTTTCAGGTGGAGAAGATGGGCATAGAGCATATTATTTCCATCATAATCAAGAAGGAAAAAAAAGGACTAAAAATAATGCAAGGGAAACAAATGTAAATGAAGAAGATGCAAAGTATTCACATTTAGAAGATGCAGAAAATGGAGAAGCACTAGTCACTAGAAGAGCCCTAATGAATGAGGGAAAGGAACCAAATCAAAGGAAAATATTGTTCTGAACAAGATGTAAGTGTGAAGGTAAAGTGTGTAATGTGATTATTTATGGTGGTAGTATTGAAAATATTGTTTATGAAGAAATGGTGAATAATTTGTAGCTAGAAAGGAGAAGGCATCCACATCCATACAAGATTGCTTGGTTGCAGGATGACCATAAGGTCTTGGTGAATGAACAATGCTTGGTAAGATTTAATATTAGTGATTATTATTATGAATTTTTGTGTGATATTATGTATATGGATGTTTGTCACTTGTTATTGGGAAGACCTTCGCAATTTGATAGGAAAGTAGTGCATGATGGGTATCCCAATACCTACTCCTTAATGAATGATGAAATCAAACACAAGTTGAAACCTTTGAATAAAGAAGAAGGAAAGGTATGTAATGACCTTAGAAATGATTGGTTAGTGGAGTTACACAATTAGTGAAAGAGGATGAGGATGAATATTATAATTTGATAATGCAAGTTGCAACAATATTGATTGCATTAAAAATAAGTATGGTGGAAGTTTCAGTGGAGAAGGAAGAGGTAAAATTATAATTTTGTAAAAATGTTGTTCTTGATTTATGTGAGCATGATAAGATTAGTTTAGAAGAGGATATTGCAGCAATGAAAGCATTGTTAGAAGAAGGTACTACAACTGAAAGTGTGGAGGTAGATGAGCAAGTAGAAGTTGATTTGTTTGACGAAGAGATTGGTGCATATGTAGATCTTGTGATTGACAGTTTATTATAGGATGGGAGAGATGAATCTATTATTTGTTTGGCTAACATTGAGGTGAGTGTAGAGGAAATAGATATTGCAGTTTAAAGTTTTCTTTAAGAAGGAAAGGAGAAAGAGGAACACAAAGGTGGCACCAATATTGATGAGGAACAAGTTGTTGCAGCAGGGACAAATAAAGAGGTAATGCAAGAATTTTATGAATTTTCTAAGGTAGAGGAAATGGATATTTATTAATTTTCAGAATTTCATAGTGTAGATTGGTGGGAGTTGGAATATGTGAAAAGAGGGAGAAGGAGAGGAATAATGAAGGATGAAAGAGACATCAAGTTGTAGGGAAAAGTGAGGAAGAAGATAGAGGCCATTTTGGACAGCAAGGTGAGTAAGAGCACAAGGCTTAAGCAATATTTTAAGAATTTGGTAAAATGGTTTGGGAGACCTGTAGAAGACTCATCTTGGTTGTCAGAAGCAGAGGTTAATCATCTTGGTTATCCTCTTGAGAAGTGACAAAGTCACTTTTCTTTCTACCATGGGTGTCTAATGCAAGTGTATCTATGGTTGCCAACTAACTTGTATCCTTTGATTTTTAATCAATTTTGGTGTTAAATGGTTTTGATTGATATTTTGGAGTATTTTAATGGTTTTAATGTCTAAATATTTTATTTAATAAATTAGATTTTTTTTTTCTTGTAACTTGCATTGGGAAACGGGGCGGGGGGCCTAGCTCGATTGGTTAAAGCATCTTGTTGCAGGCAAGAGGTCACAAGGTCTAGTCTCCCCCCAAACTCGTGGTACTGGAGGGTGTGTCACACTAGCACCACTAGTCATGTGCAATTTTTTTACCAGGTGCACTGCAATTTATAGGGGGATGGATACCCGACCAATTCCTATAGTAAAAAAAAATGCATTGGGAAATGTGTCAGAATTGACAATTTTAATATTAAACGGCCAAAAAAAGTAGAATGGGTGTGGGATTCTTGGGAGTTAGAAATTTAGAAATTGAAATTAATTTTCCATGAAGCTATAGACAAGACTTGGATGCCCAGGAGGAGTTTGACTGCCAATTTGAATTTGCAATTCAAATTAGAGACATGGAGGAATAATTGTGTCAACTAGTGGAGGCATGTCTAGCTAAGAGGGGGAAACATGCATTGTTGAGTTAGGAAATGAATTTTTCTACCATTATCTAATTTCTCTACAAGGGGGCGTGGAATTGGAGGTGGCTCAATTGCTAGAGTGGTGTTGGCAAGAGTTTTTTTATTCTTGTTTTGTTTATTTTTTATTTTTGAAGTTCCAAATTTTGGGAGAGGAGTGCTTGGGGATAGCTTTCTTGGGAGAAACATTTCTACACTTGAATGTGTAGGTTGAAGATAAAAATAAGTAGATAATACCTTGGTAGTTGCATTGGAGATTCGTACTTTTGATTTCCAGAATATTGTTGTTGGTGTAGGAAGGAGATTGCAAGAAATTGGAGAAAGAAGGAAGGCATACTTGTAGATGACATTGTTGCTTGTAACAAGTCATTTACTCTGATTTTTCCATGTATTTTAAGTCCTCAAGGCTTCCCTGTAATTCCTTTCCAAATTGAATGTAATGCAAAGAAGTTGTAGGAGCCATTGAGCAAACACAATTTGCATTGTTGTTGTTTTTTGGTGTTTTAAATTAATTTAGTTTGTCAATTTTTTTGTGTGAGTTTAGAGTGCTGAGTTACATGAAACTCTCTTTGCATCATTCCTCCTTCTTCATATAGGTTTCTATGTAGGGGTTTGTTGACCAATCAACTATTTAAATATATTTATGTTGTTGGAGGTAATTCAAGATTACAGTTTATAATTCCAATGTTTTTTTGAAGTTGGTATGAAACCTAATATTTTGGTGACAAGTTTGTTTGTTTCTTTATGAACATTTACTTAGTTTGCAATCACAAGAAAATTCAATCACCCACTTCAAAAATCCTTTTTCGATGGTGTTGGTCACCCTATTGTTTCATTTGATTTTGTGTCATGGCCAAATTTTCCTTCAGTCCATAAAGTACATGTGATAATTCAGGTGATCTATTAGGATTAAGGTTTCACTTACCTTAAAATCATATGTATATTTTGATATATCTCTAATACTCTTGGAAAGTGTCCTTGGATGCATATGGTTTTGTTAAAAATATTTTTTAATTAATATTCCTTGAAAACATTGGTATTAGTTGTTAGATGAATTCATGAATGAGGCAGAGTTGGTAGTGGCAATTACAAAGTTATATTAAAAAAAATATCAACTTAGGTATGAGAATTGAGTAATAGAGTATCTTGCATGTTGTTGGTACATACCATATTATTTAGATGATTAAATTGGATTCCTATCTTGAGATATGGGATATTATGGATGATTTATAAGTCAAAGATACCATCTATAATTAGTAGGGAGGTTATTTTGGCTATTCATGGCTCGTTGGGAGTTACATTTACTAGTATTGGAAGATGCTCTTCTTTTTGGATATGAAACTTTTTGTATTTTATCATGGTTTTATGGTACATTATTTTGAAAACCTATTTTTGGCGTTCCTCTCCCATTTATCTATAAATTGAAGAGAAAAAAAATAGTTTCATAAGTTTATTTTTTAGGCACACAAATTTTCTCAATGTTATCAAAGTGAAGAGAGTGTTAGTGCATTGGATGTATCTCTTTGTTGAAGATTAATAAATAATTTTCCTGTTTCTCATATGGAGTTTTTAAAAATGGTTTCTTCATATAAATCCTATGTTCATATGGTTTGTTGATTTTTTGTATTATTGATTTTATGCAATCACACAATCATCATATCACAACCCATGGATAAAAAAAAATATTTCAAATTTGCATATAATTTTAAGAAATTTTATTATAATACTTTCATCTTTTTTATCAGTATTTGGTATCTGAGCTAATGGTTTTGCATAGAGAGGGATGTCTTTCTATTAAGTGTTGAAAGTTTTTTAGCTATAGTGGGAGCTTGTGAATTGTGTAGTTTTATATATTTATGGAAATGATTAGTTACCATGGATTCTACTTCCCTTATGGATATTAAGAAATTCAGTGACATTAGTGATAATATGTGGAAGTTCGAGATGAAATATCTAATTGAAGGAAGGGATTTGATTTTTATTTCAAAATAAAAGAAGCCATTAGATGTGTTTGATGAAGATTGTTTAAAATTAGACAAGAATACATTTGGAACCATTTAATTGTGTCTTTCGAATTCCATCCTCTTGAATATTTTGGAGAATACCACTACATTCAAGTTGTGGAAGAGGATAGGTTATATCTATCAAACTAAAATTCTTACTAATAATTTGTATCTCAAAAGATGATTATATTAATTAAAAATAAAAGATGGTGATTTTGTTGTAGACCATTTAAATGTGCTTAATTGTATTTTAAGTTAGCTTGATTTTATATATGATAATTTGGAATAGGGGATAAATAATTTTTATTAATTTTCTCTTTATCTGATATTTAGGAAAATCAAATTGTTGCAATTAATAGTAGTGGTGTAGAGCTAAAAATATACAATCTTAGTCCTACTTTTCTTTCAAAAGACATGAGAAGGAAATCCATGAACAAAGGCTCAAAATATGCTTTGCATTGACAAAGAAGGTATTGTTGGCACTTCATTCTATTCTTAATTTTCTTATGAAAATTAACTTTCAGTTTGGTGAAGAATCCTCATTTTAGTCCTTAGAATGAGAATCTTACCATTAACTTGTATTAAAATATTGAACTATGGAGTTGATTACCAAATTATAGAATTGCATAAAGTTTTTATAATTCAATTGAGTTCTATCTTCGATTTCAATTCAATCAAACATGATTTGAGCCTAGAATTAACATTTTGGTTGTTGGGAATGGTTCCAAAGAACTAGGAAAAAAGAAAAATTTCTTGATTATGATGATTGAATAAGCTTAGATAATTCATGATGAATATTTTAACTGCCATTTGAATCTGTGAGGTAGATATTGTCATTCCAACCACTAAAATCCTAATTGTCAACTTCATTATTTTTAATGGGATGAATTAACACGATATTTTATTATTTTATTTTTTCATAAGTGTCCAAAATATACTTGATTATTATTCTTTAAAACCAATAGTCATTTTAAAATCTAGGCATATTTTAAAGTCAAAATTTAAAAGGAAAAGGGTGAAATTTGTTTATTCTTATGCAACTATGCAAAAAGGAACAAATATTCCTAGTTAAATCTAACATGATGCTATTTTATCTTTTGTGGTGTTGCCTCTTGGCTGGTTTTGATGTTCTCTTTTGGCAACTTCCTGTCTTATTTTATTTTCTCGCTTGGGTACTTTTTCTGCTAAATATGTCTCTTGCTTGTTGTTAAAGGGTTTCAGGGCCCCTTCAAAACCTGCATTTTCCTTAATAAAAAACATGATGCTATTTTATTGTTTAGCCAATAAGAAGTGAAGGGATCATTAATGAACATTGGAATAGGAGAAAAAAAAGAAAAGAAAGAGAGGGAGTTACCAATTTATGGTTGAGATAAGAAGGAATTATGCCTGATAAAAAATTCATGAAGTTAGTTATAGAGGGATGATATATCTATAGAAGAAGGTGGTTGAAAAATTTAAATACATTTTGATGGCTTGATCAATGAGGGATGCAACCCTTATTGGCTATCTACCATCTTTTTCAATGCTCTCATTTCCCAACAAAATACATGAAGCTAATATTAATCACATCTTAGATCAAAAGATATGGAATACACAGACATGCTGAAGAGGCCAACAAGGTGTTGTAGATAAAGCTTTATTCAAAAAGTATAAAACCCAATATTTAGACCTATAATATACTCATATGTTCTTGGTGTGCAAACAAAAACCTAAGAGAAATATGAAAGAAAGTGAACAAGAACAATAAATAGAGAGGTTGATTACAAAAATGCAAAATACAAATGTGAGGTCTAGTATTCACTAAGAGCAACATTCAACGTGTAGATGCATGTGTCTTTACAAGTTTTCAAAGGTAGGGGTAGGATAAGTGTAAATGAAAACAAAATACGAGGAAAAATGGATAATTACAAAGTATTTGAAAAAATTCTTGATTTGTTTTATGGAGAAGTGATATGGAGAAGTGATGAGTTCTATGAGGAAAAAATTCTTGAAACTAAATGAGTTTTTACTTGCTAATAAAAGGATAAGTAATGGAGGGTCAATTTATTTTCTTGTGAGGTAAAAATAAAGTTAGGAAACATATTTGTACATGTGTAAAAATTTGCACATGAATACATGTAAAAATTTGGGAAATCAATTTCACTGCTTAGAGGAGAACAAAATTGGGGTTTAAAAGGTGCTATGGAATAATCCTTTGTGCCCATTGTAGTTGCAAATAAAAGGTGTGGATTGTATCATATATCACTCTTGAAATCCATATGATTTTAAATAAAGCTTCATTAAACATAATTGATTAATTATGCAAATAATTAATTGATTATACTCTAAAAAAATATATAATTAAACTTCATGCACTCATAATTAATTAATTAATTATCCTCGTAATATATCATTTTAAAAATTCAATCTCTTCCATGCATAAATCATGCAAGTTTTTAATTCTCTTTTTATTCTTGCACATTCCTAAATGGAATAAATCAAATAAATTTGAGGCCATGCACATCTATTTTAAATTAAAATCAAGAAAAGTAACTCAATTTTTAAATAAGGTGAATTGATTTCAACCATTCATCTCCTCATCTGAAAACAAATGAATATACCTACTCTTCCTCAATCCACACATGGAGAAATCTATAGATAATTTTCATAAAAAGTATTGTGTAAACTTTTGAGCATCCACACTCCATCACAACATGAGAAAACATGAATCAATGTCCCATCTAAATTTTGTGTGTGTTTAGAATAGAAATTACAAGCATGTTGTTTGTAACGAAGCTACTAAAAATCATATTTAGGTCGTTCAAGCTCCTCCTAGCATTGAAATCTCCAAAACTCATCAATCTAAACAATGACATTTCATGATATCCATAACATCCACAATATTTGAGATCCCTAAAATTTATAGGATATAAAAAAATTCCCTTATTTAGTGCAAGATATCTAAGGATAATATCCAAGATCAGTCCACGAGATAAAAAAATATGGCCTCTAAATTTTTTATAGGAAACATAAAAAATTGTCGGAACATAAAAGAGCTATAAAGGGGAGTTACACTTGTTGACCAAATTATGTTGAATGTTATGACACATCAAGCAATGAGGGTTATTCATTGATTTGGGCCCTCCATCTAATTGATTTTCAAGAGAATTCCATTTTTTTCCAATTGAATAACCTTCGATAATATTGTTATATTTTATCATTTCTGAACGAGGGTTATTCAAAAAAGAAAAAATGCCATTTTTATATAGAATACATTCTTCGGGAATTCTAAGAATTAAATTAGGACAAGGGATTCTTCGCTTTCCCCATTGTTTATCACACCATAACAGTACAATGAGTTCCTTTTTTTCTTTTTTACCCTCGTATTGGTATTTTTAGAAAGAATAGTGAAATAGATAGTCTTGATGTTCGTTAGGTATGGCTCGATCAGTTTCAAAATAATTCCATATATTTTTTTCCTTTTTCAAAACAGTTTGAGTCAAGTAATTCATATTTAACTTGATCCACTGAATAAAAGCATATAAATGCATTATTATGTTGCTTTGTCTCAAATCTACATAAATCCCTTTTCTATATGAATTTTTCCCCTTTATGATTTCCAATTTTGTATTTTACTATGTACTAGTAAATTACCGTATTAAAATAATTGATAAATAAAAAATAAAAAATACTATTAAAAATAGATTCTATTCGAAATAATACCTAGGGTACCACTTTTTGAAAATTTTTAGCTCATGGTTTTCTAATTAACATTTTACGGTTTCATAAATATCCAAATTAATTTGGTAAATTTGATGGTGACGAGTCTGAGCTATGTGTGGGTGTGTGTCGGCGGCCTGTGAGGCCGTGGTACATGGGACCAATCTCCTGTGCATGCTCTTCCTTGTTCGTTGTTTGGTTTTAGCTGAGGTTTCTTTGTAGTGGGGTGGGTTTTTTGTTGCGTTCAGGGTGAGGTTTTTTTTTTACTGTTGTTTTTTCCTTTCCTGTTGTGCTGAAGCGATCCTGGTTTTGGGTTTTTCCCTGGTTGCGTGGGTTGCCAGCTTGTGGGGTTGTTTCTTTGTGGCTTTGCTTTGTGGTGCTAAGTCTGGGGTTTCCCCTTTGGGGTTTTCTTTTTGAGGTCGTTTATGGCTCCAAGAAGGATTTCTTCTGGAAAAAGGGGGCTGTCTTTTAAGGATACAATGGCGGGAAGCAGTCCATCAATGCTTTTGCATGAGAATCCAATTTTTGGTGAGAATGGATCTGGAATGGGAGAGTCCTCTTATATGTATGGAGGTTTTAGGCCTTCAAAAGTGACTGGGTGTCTTGCTAAGAGTGATAATAGGACGGTCGTTGAAATCCAACCTAAGTCTATTGTGGATGATATCAATTATCTGTCAAAACATGCTTTGATCTGTAAGTTTCTAGGGATCCAGGTGTCTTTGTCCTTTCTGGAATCATGGGCTTGATGAACTTGGTGTCTAGAGGGGGATATGGATGTAATGTTGGCAACCAATGGATATTTTCAAGTGATTTTTTCTTGCATGTCAGATAGAAATAAAGTATTTGAAGGAGGGCCCTATTTCTACAATCAAGTTGGCCTTTTCATCAAGCCCTGGCATGTTGGATTTAACCCGATAGAAGAGCTTCCTTCACGGGTTCCAGTTTGGGTGTTGTTATCGTGGCTTCCTTTGGAATTTTGGAGAGAGGACATTTTTAGCTTAGTTGCAAGCCAACTTGGGAAACCAATTGGGCCTTCAAGACAGACTATGGAAAAGAAGGTAATTACTTATGCTCGGGTATGTGTAGAAATTGATTTGAATAAGCCTCTGCTTGATTCTATGGAGATTCGGTTGGGATCAAGCTCATGGATTCAATAGCTTGACTATGAAATGTTACTGTTTCATTGTTGATTTTTTCATGAATATGGGCATCTGCAGAGGATGTGTCCTAAATCCAAGCCTACAAGGGATTCAAAAATGGGGTCGACTAGTGCACCTCCTAATCAAGATAAAGGGAAATCCCCCATGAGGGAAGATAAGGAGGGTTTCACTCCTATAAGAGCTCATAATAAGGGTCAGGGCCAAAAGAGGACCTTTAAGGACAGACAAGCAGATGAGGCCTTCAATAGGTTTGATGCTCTAGATGATTTGGAACAGTTTGATGGAACCATTGCTAGTATGCCTGTGGGCCAAGAGATTTTGGAGGCAAGGGAAATAGGTGGAGATGAGAACAATTTCATTTAGACTGATACGCAAGAGGAAGTGGTTGGGGTGCAGATGGACACAAATACTTTTGTGAGGCCTATCGAGGTGTTGGGATCAAGTGGATGCAAGGAATTGCAGGTGATTTCTGTTTCTACTCATTCTATGTCTTGCACTAGGAAAGATTGGTAGGAGAGAAAAGGCAGGGGTTCCCCTTTTGTTTTAGGTATTCATCAAAAGGCTATAAAGAAAGATACTTCAGAGAAGCCTCTTAAGGTAGGGAGGAAGAAAGACTAGGAAAAGGTGAAGTTAGTGGGAGAGACTTTAGTGGAGTCTGGTTCTATGAAGACCATTGATTCACACTTATCTATCTCATAAATGATTGTTCTTTCATGGAATGTAAGGGGGTTGAATAGCATCCCTAGACAAAAGGCTATTCAGGAATTAATTAAGTCTCACTCTCCTGAAGTGGTTTTTATTCAGGAAACTAAGTTATCTATTGATAGGATGCTTTACACGGCTACTAGGATTTGGCCTAGATGCCTCTATCAATGCATTGGTTCTCAAGGATGTTCTGGGGGCTTGGATCTTTTATGGGACCCTTGCAAGCTGGTCCCACTTTGGGGGGTCTCTAGCAGGTCTTCTATTTCCTTGGTGGCCACTTATTGCAAAACCACTAAGAATATTTTGTTCACTAATGTTTATGCTCCAATTGATTTCATTGGAAAAGCTCTACTTTGGTCGCATATAGGATATGTTCAGTCTCTTTCTCCTTAGTTCCACTGGATTATGGTAGGAGATTTTAATGTTGTTTTAAGCTTGGAAGAGAAGTGAGGTGGTAATCCCAGGCTTGACCCTTCTGCGGGCCTCTTGAGGAGTAACATTGAAAGTTTGAAGGTTGTGGATATTATACCTTCCAATGGGTTTTTCACTTGGAATAATAGAAGATGTGGGGCGAAGGTGATAGCAGAAAGATTAGATAGGTTTCTTGTGTCCTGCTTCTGGATGGAAATTTTTTGGAATACTAGATTGGAGATTTTGGATTGGAGAGGTTCAGATCACTGGCCAATTCTTTTGTCTGCTTCTAAGTTTCGAATGACAAAGAATCCATCTTTTAAGTTCCAGCTTATGTGGCTGAGGGAGGTTTCTCTTCAAGATCATATGATGGTTTGGTGGAGGGAAGGGAAGCCTACTTATGGCATTGCTATGTTTTCCTTTGTCAAGCAATTGTAGTATGTAAAGTGTAAGTTGAAAAGATGGAACAAGGTGTGCTTTGGAAACCTCTTCGTAACTAAAAGACATGCTCAGTTGAGGGTGGACACTATTACCCATCAAATCAGAGAGTAGGGTCTGTCTGATGAGCTATATAGAGAGGAAGTTGTGGCGTTGAGAGAATTGGAGGAATGGGAGCTACGAGAGGAGATATACTGGAAACAAAAGGCTCAGATTGATTGGCTCCAGGAAGGGGACAGATACACTAAGTTCTTCCACAACACAATAAAGGATAGAAGGAATGGGAGCGCTCTCAATTCTCTCCTGACGATGGAGGGGACTCTCGTCTCCTCTCATAGGGAGATTGCTCTTGAGGCTACTAGATTTTTTGGGTGTTTGTTTTCAGAAGACTCTGTTCCTGCTAGGGTTGAGGAGGATTTGGTGCTTGAGTGCATTCCTTCTATTATCACTCCTGAAATGAATGATGCACTTATTAAGCCCGTTTCTCTATCTAAGATAGAAGAAGTGGTGTTTGGAATGAAAAAGGGTAAAGCCCCAGGACCAGATGATTTTCCTAAAGAGTTCTTTCAAGCTTTCTGGGATATAGTCAAGATGGACCTCTTTGAAGTAGTGCAAGAGTCTTTTAGCAATAAGCAAATGCTTAAGGCTTTGAATGCAACCTTCCTTGCTTTCATCCCAAAAAAGGAAGGAGCTAACTCTCTTAACTCCTTTATACCTATTTCTTTATGAAATGTGATGTACAAGATAATCACAAAAGTGATACCTGAGCGGTTAAAGCCATGGCTCAAAAATCTAATCTCCGAGGAGCAAGGGGGATTTGTCATAGGAAGACAGATTTTGGATGGGATTATCATAGCCGCGGAATCTGTGCATTCTATGGTTGTCTCTAAGGAGAAAGCTATGTTCATAAAGCTATACATGGCCAAGGCTTATGATAGGGTCAGATGGAGCTTTCTGCAAAAAGTTCTCAAGGCTTTTAGTTTTGGGGAGGAGTGGATTAGCTAGGTAATGAGTTGTATTACTTCACCCTCTTTTTCTTTCCTAATTAATGGCAAACCTACTGACTTATTTGGGGTGGCTAGAGGGCTTAGGCAAGGGGATCCTCTTTCCCCTTACCTTTTCATTCTGATGGCTGAGGGTTTGGGAAGATTTCTCAAGTCTTAAGTTAGGCAGGGTTTGATTCAGGGTTGGAAGTGGGGGCATGGCATTCCTCCCTCTTCCCATCTCCAATTTGTGGATGATACTTCTCTGATGGGTACAACAATAATTTAGGAGGCAATTAGTTTCCGAAGAGCTTTGGATATTTATGTGAAAGCCTCTAAATAGAAGATCAATGAAGAAAAGTCCCATATTTTTTTCTTTGATACCCCTGCTCCTATTTAAGCTCAGATTGCTCGGATCTTGAGGTTTCAAATTGGAACCCTTCCTTTTGTGTACCTTGGAATCCCTCTTTCAGACCATAGACTTCCAGGGGGTGTGTGGTAGAAAATTTTGGAAAAGTTTCGGAGTAAGGTGAGTCATTGGACCCATCGGTGGCTTTCAACTGCTGGTAGAATGACTCTTTTGAAGTATGTGGTCTAGGCACTTCCTATCTATAGGTGTTTTGTGCAGACTTCCCCAGCTGGCTTCATTAAGGATTTTGATGCTCTTTCCAGGCGGTTTTTATGGATAGGTAACTTTCTCTCCTCTAAGTGGAGTATGGTCAAATGGGATTGTGTGTGCAGATCAAAGCAGGATGGTGGCCTTGGTTTGTGGAAAATGAGCTTGAATGGTAATTTTGTTGCTGCTAAGCTCTTTTGGAGATGGTGCATAAGCCAAGATCAATGATGGGCTAAAATCCTTAATGTTAAGTATCTTGGTGGGGTGGATGGGAAAGATGTGCCAAGATACAATTTGACATGAAGGGAATCTATGATTTGGGATACTTTGAAGAAAGGAGCGCAGTTAGTCAAAAAGCGTCTTTTCTGGATTTGTAATAGAGGTTCAGAAGCCTTTTTCTGGGAGGATTCTTGGGATGGGTTCCCTCCTATCTTGTCTCAGTACCCCCACCTTCAACCTCTTTGTGATAGCTTTCTTGCAGTAGGCTAGAGTAAAGTTGAGAACTTTAAGGTAACTTTAAGGGTGGGTCATGGTGAGGTTGCCAGATGGAAAGAACCCCGTGATTGGCCTCCAGGGGGTTTTGAGGGTGAGAGGGAGACTCTTGCTAGGATTCTTGCAGGTAGAGCATGTAACTCTTTGAGAGAAGCTGATATCCTCGCTTGGGGACCAAATCCGAAGGGAAAGTTTTTAGTGGCCTCTGGGTATCAAGAGTTCGAAAGACTTACTTTTGATAGGATGGACATTTCCTGGTGGAAGCAAGTTTGGCATAAGTCAACTTGGCCCAAATGTAATTTTTTATTGTGTCTTATGATGCAGAATAAATTTCTTACCTGAGAGAATCTTCAGAAGAGGGGTTTTCATGGGCCCTCTATCTGTGTTTTATGTAATAGAAGTGAAGAAAATATTTTTCACCTCTTTTTCCAATGCTCCTTCACAAGGGTTATTTGGCACTGGTGGTGGGAAGCTTGGGAGCATGCTTGTATTCATGCTAACTCTTTGGTCGAGTTCTGGAATAGTCTTGGTAGACCCCCTTCTAAGACTTCTTTTCTTGAGGTGGCATGGGATATTGGTTTAGGATTTATTATCTAGCAGGTGTGGCTGGAAAGGAACCACAAGATATTTCAAGGTAAGCTAAAGATGGTGCAACATGTGTGGTTGCAAGTAATAAATATGCTTCAGGAGACCCTAGCTGCGAAGTGTGATCTCTCTAAGGATATTGATTCAGGAGATGTGCGGGTGATTCAAAATTTGAATATTTTTTGTGCTGATTCTAGTGATGCTCTTTGTAAGAAACTACAGGTTAGAAGCAAGAAAGCTAAAAGGAAGGTTTGTAGGGAGGGAAAGTGGTCCCCCCCCCTCTGGGGACTCATAAGATTAATACTAATGGGTCTTCCAGAGGAAATCCCAGGCATGTTGGGGTTGGAGGAATTGGCAGGGATAGTTTTGGTAAGGTTATTTTCTTCTTCTCACAATATAAGGGATTACAGACCAATAATTACATGGAGGCTCTTGTTGTCCTCTTGGATCTTGAAAGAGGATGTGCTCTTGGATGGAGAAATATTATCTGTGAGTTTGACTCCTAGGTTGTCGTGGATATGTTGAATCTGCAATAGATGGAAGATGTGGATTGGCATCTGGCTGTGGTGGGTAGAAAAATTATTAGTTTGAGTGCTACTTTGGAGACAATCTCTTTCTGTTATGTCCCCCGTGAGTGGAATAGGACTGCTGATGGCCTAGCTAAGTGGGCTTCTAATCATGGGGAGGGGTGGAAGGTGGGAGATTGGGCTCACCTACCTCTAGATTGTGTTCATATTTTGGAGATTTTGGTCAAGGATGATATAGATGGTTAGTTGTGCCCCTTTAGGGGGCTTCTGTCTGTTTCATTTGTTTCCTCTTTCGGGCTTGAGGCCCTGCTTGATGTACTTTGCTGGTTGATTCAATAAATTTTTACCCTTTTTTAAAATAAAATAAAATAAAAATTTATGGTTTCATGTATTCTATATTCCATATATTAGGTGCTTGATATTGAGGTTCTATGTGAGTTTTGTAGATATTGTTAGGTTTTTAGAATTCCTCTAGATAGCTAGTTGGTGATACTCATGTGAAGGATTATACTACAAATGTATTGTAACTATGGTTTACTATGTAATATACTAGGGTAATTATGAGTGTGAATTTTTCCCTCAAAAGGGTTTCCCCATTGTACATGTGTGTTATGGTATATTGTTTATTTTAAGTTTAAATATGCTTCTATTTTTTATAATTGTTAAAAGATCAAAATTTACACAACACTCTCCTTTGAATATTAGTGTAGGAAGCATTATTCATGTACCTTCCTTTCATCTAGTATCAAAACCTAATCACCTCATATTAAAGGAATTGCGTAGAGGATTTTTTGTAGTCTTCATTGGAGTGGTAAATTACACAAAGAGGGTTTTGATATTATTATAGGAAGCAGTAGAAAATTAAGGAAAGAGATGGAGAAGTTCTCAGGAATAAAATTTGAGTTGTGGAAGCTCAAATATTTTCAATAAAATATTGATCCTTTGCATTAAGTGTGTGTGTGTCGAATGTGGAGAGGTCTAACGTCAACGCAAACCTTAATGAAATGGTTTACATTCAAAGTTTGAAGCAAGTAAAACTACTCTATTTGTAATACGATCAAACCTTTCAAATACGTATCATTTTCCTCTATTTCTAGGGATTTATTAAACCGTTTAGCCCTAAGATTTCTATGGGCACAATGGTTGTTAAAATGACTACCTAGAAAATGAGATTTGATGCTTAATATGCAAGCTAAGATGATTTCTATGTGCAAATGTGTGCTAGAAGAATTAGTGGTATGCTTCTAAATGAAACGAAACAATGAAAAGGATGATGAATACGATGATAAATGAAGGATGATGTTGATGATAAATGAACAAGTGGAGATGAGTGAGATGATATGAAACTAAAATGAACTATTCATGATTATGCATATGCTCAAATGCAAACATAAAACAAACTAGCCTAAAATGCAACTATGATGCAATGGGGATGATAAAATGCAACTATGAAGCAATTAAGTAATCTAAAATGAGAATGCAAAGTAACACATGATATGAAAACTAGTTATAAGACTCCATGAAAGCTCCAAGCTCCTAAGATAAACCTGCATAGTAACTTTACTCAAATTGTGGATGATAAATGCTAAGGCAAGAGGGTGTATTTATAGGGTTTCTCAAGCATTTTGTGAGGTGGCACCTATCAATGGTCTAGATTCGAAGGAGAAATAATAGACGGTGGAGATGAAAGGAATCCAGATGTTGTCCCCTTGACCAAAGACAACATGCCATGTGTGTGGAGAGAATCCTTTGACCAATTGGAAACATGCCAAATGTATCGAATTCCCAAGTGTGTGAAACAAAGACCCATTTGCTCTAAATTTGTTGGGAGTGTTGGGGAATAAAGCCATGTTCTTTTTCTCATTGGTGGAAGTGTGTGAGGATAATTCTAATTAATAATTAGGCCTATTTATTTTCATGTGACCTTTATGAGGTGGCACACAAAAAGTTGTAGAAATGTGCTCTAATTATTAATCAGGATTAAGGAAGGTTAATTAAATAAACATGTTTAGGGTATTTTGTTTATTTAATTATTTAGAAGAATGTGATTTTGGATAATTAAAAGGAAAGTGAACAATATAAATAAAGTAAGACCTTATTTATATGTAGTTGAAGTATTAATCAAATAGGTTGTATTTAATTAATTGAATATGATGACCGTTTCTAGGTGTATACATTTTTCCCCTCTTTGAAGTAATGTGTTTACATGTTTCTTGAAAGAAATTTTTGATGTTGATGCTCAAAAAAAATTCAATGCCCCAAACGATGCAAGATTTCGATGCCCCAGACCATGCCCTAGACTTTTGAATTTAAGGTATTGACGGATATATGCCCCCTCGAGAGATAAATCGATGAATGTGTGGATGAAATGTTGGAAGGATGTGATGGTGTTGTGATGATTATGATGATGATCCAATGTTGATTCAGTGAGATTTTGATGTCGGAGACGATTTATCTCTCGAAAGGTCATTGCAAGCTCTTTCTTTGAATAGTGTTGATTAATTACCCCTCCTTTTTTGGTAAAAATGGGAAATAAATCCCACCATAATTCCCTCCATTTTACCCTTAAAAGGTAAAAGTGGTAAAATCATATTCATTTGCACCTTGTGAGTTTGGAGAAGTTGAAGATTGGAGAGCTTAGAGGAAGATGGTGATCCCATACCACAAGCATCGTTTTGAGCGTCTTCATCAACTTGATCAGCTTGCTACCTCTGGACCTATGGTACACTTTATGAGAAACCTCTTTGTTAGTCATTTTCTTTCCTTTTAATGGTATTTTAAACGTTGTAGATAGGTGTTGTAGCTCGTTTGATGTTATTGTTGCACGTTCATATGATGTTTTTGCCGTTTTGAAGTGTTTGAGTGTGTTTGAGAGTTTTGGCTCCTTTGGGGTCCCAAATGGCACCTTTGGAAAGCTTGAAATTCAAGTTTTTGTGTCATTTGAGAGTTTTGGCACCTTTGGGGTCCCAAATGGCACCTCTTACAAGGTTGAAAATGCTTGTTTTTGGGTGTTTTAGGAGTTTTGGCACCTTTGGGGTCCCCAATGGCGCCTCTTGCAAGCTTGAAATTCATGTTTTTGTGCTCCAACATTGTTTTGGCACCTTTGATGTTCCAAGTGGCACCTCTTACAAGCTTGAAAATGGAGGTTTTTGAAGTTAAACTCTATTTTGGCGTCTTTGGGGTCCCAAATGGTGCCTCTTGCAAGCTTGAAAAACATGTTTTTGAGATGCAAACTCTGTTTTGGCACCTTTGGGGTCCCAAATGGTGCCTCTTGTTTCCTTGGAAAGTCTTTATCGTGGTTGATTCTAGGTGGTTTAAGCCTGTGTTTTTCCCTGTTTGAGAAGGTGTGACTGTGGAAAGCCCCCGTGATGATGTTCGCAAGATGTTTCTGAGTCCTAGTAGTCATTTTCCTTGTCATGTTTTGGATTGATTTCAGTCTGATTGTGAGATGTGCATTGTTTGATTGATGTTCGAGTAAGATAGTTGATGATTTGATCTCATGATAGGCGAGAATCAAATGAGAGAACCAATGATATATCGACCTCATGATAGGTGAGGAGTGATGATGGTCTGATAGCATATCAACCTCATGATAGGCGAGGATCGATGGTGTGATGATTGATGTATCGTCCTCATGATAGGTGAGGAACGATGATAGGATTGATAACATATTGACCTCATGATAGGCGAGGATTGATAATGGTTTGATAGCATATCGACCTCATGATAGGCGAGGATCAATAAAAGGATTGATTGCACATCAACCTCATGATAGGCGAGGATCGATGATGGTTTGATAGCATATCGACCTCATGATAGGTGAGGATTGATAATGATTTGATGGCATATCGACCTCATGATGGGTGAGGATCGATAATGGTTTGATATCATATCAACCTCATGATAGGCGAGGATCGTTAATGGTTTGATAACATATCGACCTCATGATAGGTGAGGATCGATGATAGGATTGATTGTCCTGATTGACTGAGTTGATGATTGTTTTGATTGATTTGATTGTCTTGATTGAACCTGATTTGATTAACTACACATTACTTTGAATAACTGATAGTCTTGTTTAAACATGACATTGATTGACTGATAATATTGATTGAACATGACATTGATTGACTGATAATCTTGATTGAACATGCTTTGATTAGGGAGATTCAGAGGTACTCTAGTCTCGGGAACATTTCCCGAAGACATGGAACATGGTTCATCATTTGTCCATAGAAAATTTGGATATTATCACACGTTATGGGTTGAACTCCTTATTAGATATCCCACAGTATCAGATCAATAGAGGTTTGTTGATGACATTGGCAGAGAGGTGGCATAGTGACCACAACACCTTCCACTTAGCCACGGGAGAGATGACAGTGACTCCAAAGGATGTCTATCGTATTCTGTGGATCCTAGTGATGGGAGAGATAGTGGTGTATGATAAGATAGAGCAGGGTGGGACAAATTCATTTCAGACGTTATGCCTAGATGATCATGTTACAGGCTGATGGATTCCTTAGACAAAGATGGTTAGCAGATATGATCCTTTTCCATGTGTGCTTTCTGGATTCATTGGTGGATTCCTTTGTCCTGATCATAGGTCAAAGGGATTTTCAGCAGGTTGGGGTCATGTGTTATTGTGGATGACACTTGATGGTACTAGATATGCCTGGGGCTCATGCATGTTAGCCCACCCATACCGAGACTTGCACGAGGTTGTTTATTACGGGGCGGCGAGCCTGTCATGTGGTGTCACATTATTGCAGACTTAGGCATGGGAGCATATAGCCATCACTCATCCCATGGGAGAGAGACATCGACCACCAGGGGGACCCTATGTTTTCTGTTATAGTGGTCCACATGTCTAACATAAGTTGGGAAAGGTTGACTATTGGAGGTGTGCTCTGGATGATTTGGAGACTGTCACATGGCACCCGTACTTGGATTGTGAGTAGTGGTCAGAGGATCAGCTGGAGATGCCATATATGTTGTTATCCTGCTATTTGATTGAGCGAACACATGTTGTGCTTGAGTGATACCTGTATCTACGAGTATATCTATAGTTTGGACGGGTTAAGGGGATGCCCCTGGGAGTTTCCCATTATGCACATCAATGATAGGATGTTTTAGAGTGGGGCCCCTGTGTATCATATGAGGCAGCTTGTACAGAGTACTATACCTTGACACCAGGTGTATGGGATTATGTTCTGTATATTACAAATGCCAGGATGACCGAGGATTATTCAAAGGTCTTCCACGTGCATCCCTTTCCTAGATTTACTCATCCAGAGGAGCCAATACCGCTAGTTGATGGAGAGGGAGGAGATGACGAGGGTGGTGATGATGGTGGGGAGGGTGTTTGCAGAGGTGATGATGGTGGTGCAAAGGTGATGGTGGTGGGGAGAGTGATGATGGTGCAGTGGGTGGTGGAGAGAGTGATGATGGTGCAGATGACAATTATCCATTTTATTTTGTAGTTTCAAGGCGCAGGAGGAGTGTTATCGTAGCTCAAGCGGTGCTTCCCAAGATTTGGATTGGGATACCTTCTCATCAGCAGGCATCCCAGATAGTGGATTTGTAGGCAGAGGTTCATTCATTTTAGAGCGAGATAGTGCATGATCGAGCATAGATTGTGTCCCTTCAGGATGAGTTAGGGTAGTGTCGGGCACATATTGATATTTTGACAACTGATAGAGGGACATATAGGCAACAAATATAATAGTTGCAGGCACAAATGATCATACTTACTTTAGAGAGGGATGCCTTTAGACACTGAATAGAGCAGGTTGAGGCCATTGCCAAGAGGATACAATAGATGAAACCATCTGCAGGTACAACGGATTTCTTCAAAGAGATCCGACACATTTCTTAGGAGTTGCAGTTTTACAGAGGTAAATATCATGAGTTGGTTCCTCCTGAGCGACGAGAGAGTTTTGTACAGTCTCGTTCTGGCAGATCTCAGACTGTTAGCATGGGTGTCACACATCCATTTCCTGGAGATAGGAGAGATCCAGGTGCAGGTCCATCAAGTAGAGGAGGTACTAGTTCCATGAGAGCAGCAACATTTGGTGGGAGCTCAACATAGCATTTTGTGATGTTCCTTGGACATTGTGTGTACACCTTTTGTGAGATTGAGGATGTATTTCCCATGGTACAGTGCCCTTTTGGATTTTGATGTATCTCATCCTACTTTTGGATATCCTTGTACACATGGACATTATGACATTTTTAATGATATATGATATGCAGCAGTGATTATGATCTAAATGTTGATATGCATTTGATTTCACTATTATGATATGCAATGTTGTAAATTTATTTAATTTCTATGTGATGATAATGATTAGGCAATGTGATGTGATGAATATGATTATGCAATGTGATGTGATTTATTATGATTATGCAATGTGATGTGATGATTATGATTATGCAATGTGATGTGATGATTATGATTATGCATTGTGATGTGATTGAATGTGCATGACTTCAAATGTTCAAGGCCTTAAGCTTGAATAAATGAGTCTTTCCAACTTCCAAAAGTTGTGGGAAGACTACAGTAGATTGATCTTTTAAGGTTCATAACTCTGAAATATTTCCCAACTTTATTGGAAATATGAAGAGACTCACTTATTTAAGTGTAGTGGATGACATGATTTTGATGTTGGAAATGATATGCAATGTATGTCCTTTATTATTTTCTTTTGTATTTTATGAGGCAAATATTATGATGGAATGTATGAATGTAAATGAGATGAGAATGTTTTCTAACATATGCCAGTGATAATGCAACAAATGTGCAACTAAATGAGAATGATGTGTTTTTGGTTAATTTCCAGTGTACTCAATCCATTAATAATATAGATGACACCATTGTGAAATTGTTTCAGCATTGAAAAACCCCATAAATACACATGCAATACCAACATGAATGCAATCTAACTTAACTATGCAAATTTCGTATTCAAAAGTTGTCATTTATATTAACCAATTTGTTGTGCTCTTTATCATCATTGGGCCTTTAAAATGTTGAAAGTGAGTACAAGCATCAATGGCATAGTTTAGAACAAGATGACCTAAGTACTACTTTCATGATGTTTTAAAATTGCAAGTTAACACAAGCATCTACGTATAATCAAACCGAGATGACCTGAGCATTACTTGCATAAACAGACAAGAGTTCATCTTTTTCCTATGCAAATTTAGAATGTCATAAGTGATACTTTGTAGTGCACGTCTCGCAACAACTTGCATAGTAATAATGATAAACTCACAGACAACATACAAAGAAAAATCACACTCCTTCCTTGCTCCTCTAGTTCGATACATCATTAAGAACTTGAGAGATATGATAACAAAAATCAAAGTAGAACAATTGGAACTTTTGTGTTTAATGTGATAAACCCTTGATTCAGAAAGATCATCCTCCTTTTGAAGTTTGTGTTTGTAACGTTGGTTCAACGACTATTTTCCTGTTGATTCAAGCTCAAAGTTTATTTGCCCCTAGTGAGTGCAGGATTTTCCCCCCAGTCCAAGGTGAGACACGACCATGACGACCAAGACCTAACCTAAAGACCTATCCTAGGGGCCTCGGGGGCTGATAAAAAAATTAGCCAAGACCTAACCTAAAGACCTATTCTACCTATTGAGGTTGAGATACCATTCCTGTGTGTGGCACTTAAAGGGATGATTTCAGATGAGGATTACAAAGTATCTAGGCTACAAGAATTAGAATTGTTGGATGAATGCCAACAACATGTAGTTGATCACCTAAAAGCTTATCAACAAAGGATATCTAGGAGCTACAATCACAGAGTAATACCTAGAGCATTTCAGGTGGGTGACTTAGTCTTAAAAGAAAACCCCGTAATCAACAAGTTGAGAGAAGGGGAAATTTGAACCTAACTGGATGGGTCCCTTTGTTATAGTATCAGTCTTTGGATCAGGAGCATATCAGTTATCCACACTAGAAGGGGATCTATTTGAAGAACCCCTCAACAACTTGCATCTCAAAAGGTTTTACACCTAGCTCATCCAATGCATTGGTAAAGGTCCTAGAAAAATACCAAAAACATTAGAAAATGTCCTAAAAAAATACAAAAAAAAAGAGGAATAAAAAAATGCAAAATCCGAAAAAAAAAAAATAGAAAAAGGATTGAAAATAGTAAAGAAAAAGGATCGTCCTCTAGTGAAAATATATTTTGTGCATGTGTCGAATGTGGAGAGATCTAACATCAACACAAACCTTAATGAAACAGTTTACATTCAAAGTTTGAAGCAAGTAAAACTACTCTATTTGTAATACGATCAAACCTTTCAAATGCATATCATTGCCCTCTATTTCTAGGGATTTATTAAACCGTTTGGCCCTCAGATTTCTATGGGCACAATGATTGTTAAAATGACTACCTAGAAAACAAGATTTGATGCTTAATATGTAAGCTAAGATGATTTCTATGTGCAAATGTGTGCTGGAAGAATTAGTGGTATGCTTCTAAATGAAACGAAACAATGAAAAGGATGATGAATACGATGATAAACGAAGGATGGTGTTGATGATAAATGAACAAGTGGAGATGAGTGAGATGATATGAAACTAAAATGAACTATTCTTGATTATGCATATGCCCAAATGAAAACATAAAACAAACTAACCTAAAATGCAAATATGATGCAATGGGGATGATAAAATGCAACTATGAAGCAATTAAGTAATCTAAAATGAGAATGCAAAGTAACACATGATATGAAAACTAGTTATAAGACTCCATGAAAGCTCCAAGCTCCTAAGATAAACTTGTATAGTAACTTTACTCAAATTGTGGATGATAAATGCTAAGGCAAGAGGGTGTATTTATAGGGTTTCTCAAGCATTTTGTGAGGTGGCACCTATCAACGGTCTAGATGCGAAGGAGAAATAATAGACAATGGAGATGAAAGGAATCCAGATGTTGTCCCCTTGACCAAAGACAACATGCCATGTGTGTGGATAGAATCCTTTGACCAATTGGAAACATGCCAAATGTATGGGATTCCCAAGTGTGCGAAACAAAGACCCATGTGCTCCAAATTTGTTGGAAGTGTGGGGGAATAAAGCCATGTGCTTTTTCTCATTGGTGGAAGTGTGAGGATAATTCTAATTAATAATTAGGCCTATTTATTTTCATGTGACCTTTATGAGGTGGCACACAAAAATTTGTAGAAATGTGCTCTAATTCTTAATCAGGATTAAGGAAGGTTAATTAAATAAACACGTTTAGGGTATTTTGTTTATTTAATTATTTAGAAGAATGTGATTTTGGAGAATTAAAAGGAAAGTGAACAATATAAATAAAGTAAGACCTTATTTATATGTAGTTGAAGTATTAATCAAATAGGTTGTATTTAATTAATTGAATATGATGATCATTTTTAGGTGTATACATTAAGAACCATTCAATGTTAGAGTTTTGGGCATCTCTTAACCAACATATCATCTCCTTTGTTCCCTTAAACTTTGAATTCCTGATCATGTGCCTTAAATCCTTTTTCACTCTTAAGTTTAAGACTTGTGCTTCCTAGATTACTATTTCCTTGACATCCTCAATTTCTAATCCCCAAAAGTCTTCACTAAACACATAATTTTCCCAAAATCAATTGACTTTTAGAATTTCTTATTTTTCCATGCCTTATGCTCATTCTCACTAGCTTTTCAAAGTTCCCTTTCCCTAAGTACCCTTTATGTCATCCTTGACCACAATCTCCCAATCTATTGCTAACAAAGAATTATGTAGACTTTATATTGGAGCTTTAGGACATCCTTTATCTGAGTACCTTGTTTGGACTTTCCCTTACTTCCTAACTCTTGACTCAATGTTTTCAATACGTACCATATCAATGTTGAAGTTACGACCTTCCCTCTACTTAGGTACTTGTTGCCTATCATGGTTGACTCCCAAACCCCACCAATTCCTTCATTCAATGTTTTGGATTTATGCTTTCATCCACCCCTTTTCCTTGGTACTATTTTTAATGTGCTTCTCTAAAACTCCATCACTTGATAAATTCCCTTTTAATTCCTATTAGAGTTTGAGGAATGGATTTCCCTTCAAAATTCTACTATGAGTCATATGTGAACCTTGATCCCTAAAATCTGTTAGAATTGTGAAACAAGCACAAAACCACGAGCCACAAGATCAAACAACAAACAAATACACCTTCCACGCAAGAGATCTACAAAAAATATATGCAATATTCTTCAACAAGAAAAAGCTACATAAGAGACTTTCGAGAAGATATGAAAGCTCCAGATAATATTCGAGAGATATTTACAATGAGGGTTGAGTGCTTATAAGAGAAAAACCCCAAATGAGAAAGAGATCAAATCATGACAAGTGTCAACATCACATGAGATGTGACATAATGATCTAATATTAGCTCAACTAATAAAGCATAAAACACTCCTAAGTTTAGCTTAAGTGCACACGAATAAATTATACTAGTAATCAATTAAATATTAATTAATTATTAGCTAATGCATGATTA
>VDFB02000015.1:399586228-399738843 GCA_007258455.2 Sequoia sempervirens
AAACTATCAAACAAAAATCAACTCTTCCAAGAAGATAGGAAGAGGACTTGAGTTTTTAAAGCTTAACAAAAATAACCAACTACTAGAACTGAGAGTCCATAAAGCAAACAAAGATTCTACATCTTTTAAGAAGGTTGTTATAGCCTAGGAATGTGCCAGACAAAGCAATCTTTATCATAACTACCATTCCTTATTAGAACATACTTCTTCCTCCTATAGGCTTATTGAGCGGATGGAATGCCACATGGGTACCCGTGTCCATATCTTCCAACCGTCATCTTTATCCCATTCTAGAAAACACATTGATGCTAAATTCAATTGACTTCTCTGCTATATTGAACTATCACCCCTTTTTTACGGGTTAGAAATCCTTCTACTACATGTTGACAAGTCTTTGTGCTGCAGGGATTAGTCTTATTTCTAAAGGCACAATTCATAGTTAATACTTATAATTAATCAATAAATTCTACTAAACTTATAGAAATTCAAAATTCATGCATACATTCATTAATACCATATAAATAACCTTTAAATTCTTTTAAATACTTTAAGGTATATAAAAAGTTTTCATAATATCTTTAAAGCTTCTAGCAAAAATAAGATAGAGAACATGAAATTAGAATAGGAAACTAGTCAATTCTAAGGATCATCAACCCTCAACCTAAATTTGGTGGTTCCCAATCTTTCTAGGTGCATCTATATTTGATATTTTTTATTTTCAAATTTCTAGCCTAGTGTTAGTGTATTCTTATTTATTATCATTTGTATGCACATATCACAACCATGTATAAGATCCGATTCCATTATTATTAGGTGCTACTATTGCAAACACTTAATTTAATATTTATTTTATATTAGTACTAGTACATATAATAACATGTAAAAATAACACTTTCCCTCTCATATTTTTTCTTTTAGTAATTCTTTTAGTAATGTGATGCCTAAGGATGCTTTTCATTTACTATTAGGAATCCCTTGACCATATGATTAAAAACTAATATATTGTGGCAAAGAGAACATTAATGAAGTACAACACGAGGGGAATAAATATATTTTAAAACCATGGAAGGAGGAATGGTGTCTAAAATATCTCTTGTTGTAATTGGTTATAAGAAATTCTATGAATAAAGTAAAAAGAAGTTTGCTATATCTACTACGCTCTAGACAAGGAAGGGGACTTACAAAAATCTCCTACAAGAGGTGTAGAAAATATTGCTAGCTTATTCAAATATAACCCCAATAGAGTTATTAGTGAGATTACCTTCCTCACATGGAATTTCAACTATGTTTATTTGGTTCTAGGATCAAAACTTCCTAATTGAGCTACATATAGAGTAGCTACAAGAGAATAAGGAAATGAAATGGAAAACCTCAAAATTGTTTGAGAAAGGGCTCAAAGGGAGAGAATGGAAATCTATGCAAAATTAGCTCTACTCTCACCAAAGAAAGGAGGAAAATGGGGCATGTGCATGGAATCTAGATCCATCAACAAGATCATGTTAGAATGTTAGTGTCTATTTCTTATAATGGATAATATATTTGATTGCTTGGCAAGTGCTGCAATTTTCCCAAAATTTATTTGAGGAGTATTTACCATCAAAGTTAGATTTATAAAGTAGATGAATGGAAGATGACATTCATGAGTAAGGACGATTGTATGAATGGCTTGTGTTCCATTTAATATGTCTAATTCCTCCACCACTTTTATGCAAACTAAGAATTAGGTATTTAGACCCTAGATTGGGAAGCTTATTATAATTTATTTTATTGATATTTTTGTTTTTATTAGAAACTTGAAAAGACCATTTGTGATATTTGAAAATAATGTTAAATACACTTAGAGTGGAAAGGCTATTTGTAAATCTCGGGAAAAAATGAATTTTGTAGAGATGAGTTGGTTTTCCTTGGAAATGTGATTTCAACAAACAAGTAAGCATGGATCTAGAAGAGATTAAAGCTATACTTGAATGGTATATCCATCAAAATATAATAGAGGCATTGAAATCTAATAGATTAATAGTATTTTATAAAATATCTAGTAGATATTTCTATAATATAAGTGTTCCCTTGACCAATCACACCAAGGGGAATCCCTTATATTGGACAAAAGTAGCTAAAAGAAGTTTTAAACAACTTAAAAGAGAGGTGATAGATGATCCAATCCTTACCAAAATGATAGAAAATACTTGGAATTGAGTGCAATGTTTCAACAATGGCAATTGGATGAGTGTTGAGTCAAGAAGGCAAGCTAGTTGCCTATTTTAGTAAAAAAGAAATGATGCCAAAGAAGGTAACACTTATTGTAGACACCTAAATCTGACTAACATATTTCTACCAAAGCATCATCATTTTCCATCATCAGGTATCATCAATCCATCTTCTTCATTTAATTAAATAATTTTTTTATTTAATTAAATTATCTATTTCATCACTTTTCCTCTATATTGATTAAATAATTAACATTATTTAATTGATTTACTATTATTCCTCTTTCCTAGATTAATTAAATAATTTATTATTATTTAATTAATTCATCTTCCATATCCCACTTCTCAAATTAAATATATATTTTTAATTATTTAATTTATCCAATTTTTTCTCTTAACATTATCCTCTTCTAAAATAAAAAAAATTGGTTATTTTATTTATTTCCCCTTTTGCACATGTAACTAATAATTAATTCATTTAATTATTTATTAATTACCCATGCATTTCCACCTTAGTAGCTGATTGAAACTTACTTTTAGTCCACTCCTCAATCAATCTAGTCAATTCCCACTCACTCCAAGTTCACTCCTCAATTGATTATATTCACTAATCATTAGTTACACTTCACTCATCATGTAATGCCCTGCCATGTAACCTTAAGGAATGTTGCAATCACTATGGAAGTGTAATAATTTTTTTTAAAGTGTATTGTCACATGTAACATGAACATCATTAATGCACACATTCCCTAAGACACGCGAAAACACACTACATGCAAATCCCATAAATAACAAAAGTAACTAAACATAGCATGTGATAAACTTTCATAAATTTAAGAACATACATTCAATAACATTAAATTACATCACTTAAGGTATGAGATACAATAATGATTCATTCTTACATTGCATTTAATTTAACAGTTACAATACTCATTTCCAAATGAGGTATATCGTACAAAAGTATAACATTTACAAGTTACAAGAATTCTCCTCGATTATAATTGAGGAGTGATACATAAATAAGGTATTCATTGATATAAATGAGAGATAAGAGAAAGTACAAATCCACTCGCGAGCTCTCCAATCAAGAAGTACCCGTCATCATGAACAAGAACTGGGGACCCAACAGTGTAAGGTGCACATTCCACCGAACCAAGTGGTACCCGTAGGCCCACCCCCATGCTAGGAGATAGTAAAAATGTTCCCTAGACATAACCTACAAACTCTAGACACAGACAAATCAAAGTAAAACTAAACAAACATAATAATCAACATAATGGTCACATTGCTTCCAGAACTGAAGGATCAAGTACTTTAAATTCACAAGAATACTGTTATTATAGGTGGAGTGTCATCACAAAATTGCATGGGTTACCTAGGAAAATATTCCTAGGTTCTGGCCCCCATCTTGGGTTACCCTGGTAACCTCTTACAAAACTTGGCCCCACATGCAATCAAATGCGGAATTGATTATCTTTCATAAAAACAAGATAATGATCTTGCCATTCTAGGCCTTCTCGACTCATCCCCAAGTCTGAACTAGCCCTTGAGTCCATGAGTGAGGCATAATTTATCCAGTTAAATGTTTTAGACTACCTAATGTATTGATTTAGTTTTCATTGATTAGACTAACTCTACATGAGTTACCTAGGCACCACTTTGTGTGCCGACCCCCAAGAAGAGCCACTCCCCTATTAACAACATAAGGAAACTAATTCCACTAACTATGGGTAGACAAGGTGCACACATACCAACATCAAATACAAACTTTATATAATAGGCGACACAACCCGTTCATAAAACTAAGTGTCTAAACTAAATAAGAACTATGTGCACTACCCAAGTTAACTCAAAGGGTCAATCCATAACACAAACTACCCCCACATAAAATAAGTTCCTTTGGAAGACTTACTAACTCAATTAATTCAAATTGCCCATAAACGTGCATAGGAGAGATCGCAACTTAAAAACAATTCAAGCAATTAAATGATCTAATATTCAGATTTCCTAAATCCAATTAAATCAATAACACATTGCATGAAATTAATCAAATTAATAGCAATATCGTTTATCATTAATAAATAAATTAATTTTAAATATTTATATCAATTTAAATATTTAAATAAATATAAATATTCATCTACGCGTTTGCATGTTTCAATTTTACAATTTTCTATATATAAAATTAAATATATTAATATATATATATTATAATTAAATAATTTTTGAAATAAAATTTAAACATACATAGGTGGTTGTACATGACCAGAACCCCATAATTGAAGTATTTGTGTTGGCATGCCCTTGAGTGGTGGTGGGTGTTTGCCCTCACTTCTTTGCCCTTGTTAGCTCTCTCTCAAAAGCGTAGGCAAAGATACCTCAAAGGGTTTCGAAATCTCTTGGTACATTTTAGGAGTAGCGAGCGAGGTTTGATAATTAAACCTTCTACTCTTTGGTGGTCGCTGTAGACTTCCTGAAGCAGATTATGCCTATAGCAGGATGGAAACCGAAGCTTAACCACAGCAGTCTTCCTTCCACAACAGACATCCCGTGGCATATGAGTGGACAAAATGGATCAAACTTCGAATAAATTGTATACTAAAATGAATACTAAATCCTAATATGCTCAACTAACAGATGTAAAAAATTATGAATGAGACTAAATGATGTGAATGGTGAGACTAGTGCCTTATAGGGTATGTGGAGTCAAGAGAAATCTGAGATAAGTACTTTGTTTTTGGTAAGAATTCAAGCTATTCAGCATATGATTTGGTTTATAGCTTGTATAAACATGCAAGATTATAATTACCAAGTTCTTCTTAAATGATCCAATTGATATCTTCTAATTACTATGATCAACTTAGAGGATTTAATCTTTACTAGAAATAACCAATTAATTGATCACACAGTTACAACAAATGTGTACTGACAAACTGGAGATAAACTTGTTACACCAATTCAAACAATCAGAGAACATCACAATTGGAGACAACTTCGATAATATTTTCAATAAACACGACCAACAACTGATACCAAAAACAATTGCAACACATCAAAATACTTCCATTGATATCTCCATGATTTTACATATGCAACATAACCTCATTTTTTGTGAAACATTATGTTCCTCTGAACTGTATCTATTCTATCCTACTATTTTACCTACTACTTCATTTACAATTGAGAGTGATTATTTATACATCAGTATCCAAATAGGCACATCGTTTCGTATTCCAATATCGGAAAATAGTTGCAATTAGGAATTTTTATGTTGGCCACAGTGCATAAGACTTCATCAATCATTCGCTATAACATCCCCATGAGTATGTCAAAGGCAAAAATATCGCTGATCATCCCTTTGGTCTTACGGTACTTTCCATGCCGGCACAACCGGTCATTGAGGGCGTCATAGTAGAAAACCCTAAAACCCCCGTTTGTCTCCTGCTGGCGTTGTTGTAGCGACGACGTGCAGCAGAGCGCCTAGTACTCTTTTATTCCCTTCGGGTTTAGATCTTGGCATTTCATTATATCTCATCACAGATTGGGTGAAGGATATCCACCCGAAGACCACCATCACGTTTTGCGTGTAGCGCTGCTTGTACCTTCAGGGCCAAGGAGCCTCACCGAAATGCATTTCTAACTCAGCGTAAGCTGTAACTTAATGGTGTGGGAGACCTTATAAGAGAATCCACCTTATTAGAAGTTCCTTTACATCTCATTAAGCCAAGACAATAGTATTAAACTCCTGTGACAAACTCCCCTATGCTCTATCGGTGGGGCCGGGCACCAGCCAATTTATTTTAAATTTTCTTATTGTTGAAATAAGTCTTCACAGGTAAACCATTCATTAACAAGACAATGAGCCGCCGAGAAGGGGCTCATGCGTCTCAAAAGTTACACAAACCCATTCCTTCATTAAGCTGAGACTTATCCGATGTGCTCTAACTCCGATTGGCTTCTGATTTTGTTTCAGAAAACTCTCGCCGGAGCCACCTCTCAGATGCATGAAGACATTTTACGGCTGCCTATCGGCCCGGGATGCACATGGGAGATCGTGGCAGGGCACCTCCAATATGCTAGTCTCATCGATGTACATTCCTCGTTGTGATCACGATTAAGACAATGCTCAATCGCCAAGACTACCTGCCGAAAAACTTTAGCTTGGCCAAAATATTTCCACATGTGCCAGTCAGAGAGAAAAAATGTTTTCATTGTGACCTTACACTGATACTCATCAATTTGTCTGAAATGAATACTTGTGCATAGTTGGTATGACATGTGGAGATCGCCGTGACGTTATATCGATGCCTCAATCCTTTGCCAATAGAACCTTTGATACGCCTTTCGACAAGAAATTCATATTTCGCTATGACCTTCACCCGAATATGACTCCTATACCAATATGTGTCTTTTTAAACATGAGTTAGTGAAACATGACACGTTCGGTGAAGCATTACACCGATGATCCTGACTCATGCCGATATGAACACTCCCATGCCCAAGACAATGGCTTGTTATCGATAACTGCCCGGTGTTGGGTAAATTCGGTCATGCATGACGTAAAATGTCTTGGCGATAGTATACAGACATTTTAGTAAGTACAACATGGATTGGGGAGAGCCTAATGAACTCACGCCGATAGGCACCATAATGCAAAAGATGAGTGACTCAATGGATTCGATGGGAAACATGGGAAAAATATGAGCAAAATGATATGAAAATAAACCCCTACATTTATGAAAAGGATTCCAATGGAAACTTAAGGTTATGGAAAACATGTGAAAAAGCTCAAAAATTTATAGTTCCAACAGTGGCTCCATCTGGGGATGAATGATAGTCAAATCATTGCAAGGATCCAGAATCTTTGGGTGAGCAGACCAGACCAAACACAAAATGAGCCAGTGAGCAGAATGGAAATGGAAATGAAGCATGAAGGAATGAATGCAAAATGAATGCAAGATGGAGGTGAATGAAAAATGGAAATGCACCAGAACCCTAAACTATTGTGCATGGAAAATAAATTTAGAGAGGATACACAAGAGTTGTCCATGCACTGGCAACCCTCAATCCTCCGTGTTTCAATTTCACCTTTCCTGAGCTGTTACAATCTGAAACTCAAACCAAGCCTTCCCCTGTCAAACACCTGGTTTTATGTTGAGTTCATCAAATTCTTCCTGAAGATACTCATGCAATCCTTCCTGTCACTGTTATTGCAAGTTCTTAGAGTATCATCATGCTCGGTTTGGCCCAAAATCCCTACACCATCCTGTAGTTCAAATTCTTCAACATCTTGGGACAAACCCCTATTATTTTCAACATTCAAGATGCATGCATATGAAATACAATATTCCTTATTATCTTTCTCACTGTTATGGATCATAAAGCATTCACTCAGCTGTATTAAAATTTCACATTCAAAGTGCCCCTCTTGAGAAACAAAAAATTATATCAAACCAACATTGTCTAAAACAAGCAAATCTGAAACTCTTTGCATTTCTTTGATACCCCTATGACTCAAACCTTCAATATTAAGCATATATGAACCAATCCAATATGGAACATTATCATCCTTGGTATGCAGACAAATGTCTTCTCCACATGAGTTAGAAACTTCAAAAACACATACCTCATTCTGAACAAACACATGCATTTGGCCAACCTCAAAGGTTTCACTATCAACTTGAGAAAGGCACTGAGAATCATATGAATCATTGCACAAAAAAATTTCACTGTCAAAACAAATACAAGTTGGATAAAGAACTTCAGGATCAACTTCATGTGTATATCGATGATAGTCAAGAGTCAACAAATCTGAAATTTTCTCACAGCTGAGTAAACACGTTTCCACATTTTCATTATTACAGTCATACTCATCACTTTTTTCATCATCAAAAAGAGGCCCAGGATCAACTGAGAATGAGAAATTACCAGGACAGTCACTTGTTCCATAACTTGACACATCACTTTGTTTATCTAAAAATACCTTTTGCTCAACTTAGTTGCCGGAAAACGTAATTGAAAAAGCTCAAAATTTATAGTTCCAACACCTCCCATGAGAGCGTGGGGTAGCCCCATCACCTTCATTTTTTTGTTTTAGTACCGTGATTCAATAGCTTTTGTCCCGTGCATAATTTACAGGATGAGGGTTTCCTTTTAAGAGCCAAAATAAAATTTCCATAGAATAATTTCCAAGGGTATACCACAAGGAAATACATATACCATGTATGTATTCAAATATGATACCAGCACAGCCACATACATATATATATATATATACCAATAATAATCAACCGATAATTTCACATAATGGTGGGTGGTTATTTCCATAAAACTTTCTACAAGGAGATTTTCAGATTTACCAGAGATTTTCATTTTCCAAACAAATAGAATAAATTGGGGAAAACATGATAATTATCTACAGGAAATATTTAGAAAATTTCACAGAGGTTTTAATTTCACAATTTTGTTAGAGGATCTCAATTTCCATAACAGAGGATCTCATTTTCAATCCAATTTCTCAAAATATTTTCTATAGGAAATTCAATCCAATTTCTCAGAATATTTTCAATGAAGTTTCCATTTCCTCAGATTAACCAGAGAATCTCATTTGCAAACCTACATAGGTTTTCTATTGTTTTCTTTTGAAATTTCCTATTGTTTAACAATAATTTTTTATGAGGCTCGCTGATTTTACTATAAAGTTTTCTACAAAAGCACAAAATCTTCACGGTAATTTTACACACAGAGGCTATCATCAAGTTTTCTACAGGAATGTTTTCAACAATTTTTTCTACAAAGAAGCTTTCATCAAATTTCTCTACAAAGAAGCTTTCAATATATTTTTCTACAGAAGCTTTAATCAAATCTTCTTCTTTAGGCAATCTTTCCATTTAACAAATTTAACAAAGCTTCTACTACATTAAATTTTGTACAGACAGCTTTTCAAACCAACAAAATAAATAAATAAATAACAGAGGAACCTATTTTTCTGAAGCTTGAAGAATTGAAGGTTGGAGCAAAGCTTTGCCTTCAGAGATCAATTTCCAAAAACTCCACTTCCAGAAAGATGCAAAATACTGAGCCAAAAATATTCCCAAGAACCTCTTCCAATTTTTAACCAAAAACAAAACAATTTTTCCAGCCATTATCCTCTTTCTTCTTCCTCCATGAAGTGACTTCTTGCCTTTCCCAGTTATGGAAAATATTCTCTCCGAGAATAATTTTTCAACAAGAGTTTTGCATTCAATTTTACTCACACACATGGCTATTCTAAAATATCTTTTAACTAACTTTCAGATATTTTCTTTTGATAATTATAAAGGATTTATGGTATTTTATTAATTTAAAAATTCAAAAATTAATACCATTTACTTTATGCAAATTTAAAATTCCAATTCACATAACAGCATCTAATATTTATATTTACTATTCACTCAATCAAGAGAATTTAATCAATTAATTTATTTACTTAATAAAATAAATTTAATCACAAGGAGTAAATTATTTTACCAAATAAATTAATTTAATTAATTAAATAAAATAAAAATATTTTAACAACATTATTTAAAATTAATCAAATAAGCACTGAATCATTAAGAACATTAATCTAACATTAATTTCATAAAATAAACTGTGCATAAATAAATAACAATTGACAAGGAAAACAAAGATATGACAACCAAACATACCGAACATAGAGTGACAACACACTGTGACTAGGTTTGTGGCTAGACTAGGAAAACCTCGTTACTATCTCCCAATCAACAATATCATTGGATAGTGGACACACTCAGACTTGTGAAACCAGGTGGAGTCAATGTCATGTACCTGCAATCCTGCAATCAAACATATGTCATACATGTATATACATCATAAGTCAAACACACCGTGAAGAGAAAATCACGGAAATCACAGGGTACTTGCAGGCGAGTGATGTAATACCGTTCTCTTCACCAATACAATGTCACATCGAACTGACGAAATACATATCAATTAAAATACCATGAGTATATATAGCAATATCATCTCAAATAAACATCTATGCTAACATAAAGCATGTCACAAATAATCACCATCCAAATAGTGTATCATCACATCATAAAATAAATCCACCATTGCTCTATTGTCAGCGATCAAATACATCAAAACAAAGTATCAAGATCTATCAAAGTAAAAACATATTGTCAGGAAACATAAGCAAAATGGAGGGGTACTACATCCTCCCCCCTAGGATCAGGCTTACTCCTGGAAGCCTGCGAACAAATAGGGATAAAGCTCCCTCATGCGTGTCACATCCTCCCAAGTAGCTGATGCCTCATCACTAGGATCCCACTGGACCCTCACCTGATCAATGTCTTAGCCCTTGAGAACGAGCCTCCGGGACTAAAGAATTCCCACGGGCTCCAAAGCTAGCTGCCCGTCCTCTACTTGTAACACATTCCAATCAAGCACATGCAAAATATCAAAATGATAAGGTCTAAGAATGGACACATGGAAGACATCATGAATACGTGACAAAATGGGTGGTAAAGCAAGTCAATACGCCACATGACCAATCCTCTCTAGAGTCTCAAATGGTCCAACAAATTGAGGCACAAGCTTAGAGCCTTTTCCATAAGGGATTGGACTCTTTCGCGGTCATACTCGAAGAAATACCCTATCACCAATTGAAAAACTGGCAATCCACTCTATGCGCATCGGCATACTTCTTTTATCTATCCTGTGCTGCTACCAAATGTGCTATGATGGGATCAACCTATTGTTCCATGTCTTGAAGCATCTCAGGTCCAAGTAAAATTCTATCCTCAAGTTGATCCCAACTCAATGGAGTCTAACAAGGACGTCCATATAACGCCTGAAAAGGGGGCATACCTATGGAACTTTGATACCCATTATTGTAGAAAAATTCCACTAAGTACAGATAATCTTCCCAACGTGATTGTTGGTCCATTACATACATTCTGAGCATATGCTCAAGAATTTGATTGACTCTCTCTGTCTGACCATTAGTCTCAGGATGATATGATGAACTAAAGTTCAGCTGAGTACTTAAGGCATGTTGTAATGATGTCATAAGGCTGATGTAAACACAAGATCTCTATCTGATATAATTCTACGAGTAATTCCATGCAACCGAACAATATCATCCATGAATATCCTAGCTACAAAAGAAGCATTATAAGATTATCGAACTAGAGAAAAATTTTCTACCTTAGTCAATCTGTCAACAGTTACCATAATGGTATCATGTCGATGTGACGACATAGGTAATCCAACAATGAAATCAACCGATATAATATCCCATTTCCATTCAGGAATGAGATGTGGTAGTAATAGTCTGGTGGGATGTTGGTGCTCAGCCTTAACTCTCTGACACTCAAGACATCTCGAAACAAAATCAGCGATATCATGCTTCATACTGGGCCAAATGTACAACTATCTAAGATCTGTATACATCTTCTTAAC
Source organism: Sequoia sempervirens (assembly GCA_007258455.2). Taxonomy (NCBI): domain Eukaryota; kingdom Viridiplantae; phylum Streptophyta; class Pinopsida; order Cupressales; family Cupressaceae; genus Sequoia; species Sequoia sempervirens. Next base: position 399,597,904 of record VDFB02000015.1, read on the forward strand.
ACCAAGATGAACTGAGTAAGGTGCTCGATGTGCCTTAGTCATAATCAACGTGCGAAGACCTTTTGAATGTGGGACATAGATATGACCTAAATGTCGCAATAAATCATCTGACTCAAGAGTATATCCTATAAATCTACCCTCCCGGGGTCTACTTGATCCAATCTCCATCTTCGCCTCCTGATACAATTTGTCTATAGGAAGTGCTGCTAAAATCTGGCTCCTCAGATCAACTCCAAGAGTAATAGCAGAAATCTCACGTCGTCAGTGACTGAGAGCGTTAGCCACTACGTTCTCTTCTCCCTGAACATATTTCACCTCAAAATCATATTCACATAAGAACTTCATCCACCGTCTCTGTCTAGCATTCAAATTAGGCTGGGTTTCATAAGAGGTTACTAGGGTAACCCAAAATGGGGGCCAGAACCTAGGAAGATTATCCCGGGTAACCCATGCAACTTTGTGATGACACTCCACCTATAATAATAGTATTCTTGTGAATTTAAAGTACTTGATCCTTCAATTTTGGAAACAATGTGACCATTATGTTGAGTATTATGCTTGTTTAGTTTTACTTTGAGTTTCCTGTGTCTAGAGTTTGTAGGTTATGTCTAGGAAACCTCTTTACTATCTCCTAGCATGGGGGGTGGGCCTATGGGTACCACTTGGTTGGGTGGAACATGCACCTTACACCGTTGGGTCCCTAGTTCTTGTTCGTGACGACGGGTACTTCTTGATTGGAGAGCTCGCGAATGGATTTGTACTTTCTCTTATCTCCCATTTATATCAGTGAATACCTTATTTATGTATCACTCCTTAATTGTAATCGAGGAGAATTCTTGTAACTTGTAAATGCTATACTTTTGTACGATCTACCTCATTTGGAAATGAGTATTGTAACTGTTAAAATTAAATGCAATGTAAGAATGAATCATTATTGTATCTCATACCTTAAGTGATGTAATTTAATGTTATTGAATGTATGTTCTTAAATTTATGAAGGTTAATCACATGCTATGTTTAGTTACTTTTGTTATTTATGGGATTTGCATGTAGTGCGTTGTCGCGTGTCTTAGGGAATGTGTGCATTAATGATGTTCATGTTACATGTGACAATACACTTTAAAAATTTTTTATTACACTTCTGTAGTGATTACAACATTCCTTAAGGTTACGTGGCGGGGCATTACACATCAATCAATTCTCTTAATTTACCCATACAATCAATTAGCTACAATAAGGAGGTCAGTTAACTATCCATCGATTCCTCTCATGGATTTTCATCCATTGATCTATTCAATATCTAATCAAATCTTGACCATTGATCGATATCAAGAAATCTATAAAATAAACTTGTCAATCATTAATTATCTCTCTCTCTCTATATCTCATCATTGTGAAGAAACTATACACATATTATCAATGCTTTGTGCCACAAAATATGAGAGAAACTATTTCTACACTTTTCTCCAAGGTGCAAAGAGGAGAACAATGGAGATAAGCTAAGGAAAATTGTGTGGATTTTGTGTGTGTGTAGGTTTTGCTACATTTCATTATTATTGCAATTTGGTCTTAATGCCCTATTAGTGTGATTTGTGAATGGATTGTGAATTATGTTATTTTTATTTGATTATTCGATTTCACAGTCATTTTCTAGGTCCTACACTTATAATAGAGAATTGCATGTTGCTTATAATTGAAATAATAGAGGCACCACCTATTGTAGGGATAATTCATTTTGTTGATAGATTATCAAACAAATAAGTACATAAATTATCAATCTAATTTATCTTATAAGCACGAAAAAATGAATTTCAGTTTTTAAATGTTATACATTTATAGTGCAACATGTGAATGGAAAAATCAACATTTTGGTTGATCCTTTGAGTAGGAGAAAATGATTATCTTTTACATTGATCAATGAGATTATTGGATTTGAAGAAATGCAAAACAATATGTAGTTGATCCCCATTTCAACAATTTATTTTTTCTCTCACTACTCTAGCAAATGCAAGTAAATATTTTTATGATGAATACTTTATAAGATGTATTTTTGTTAAAGGAGATCCAATATTGGCATTCCAATTGGGTTTAGCAAGGAGATGTTGATTAGGGAATGAAATTAAATGGTTTGGGAGGTCATCTTGGGAGGGACAAAACTTATAGCTTGGTAAGTGATGTTTTTTTGGCCTTGATAGTGGAATGAAATCAATTGGTTTGTTTTTGTATCTAGATTTCATCAAGTTTCCAAAGGTGGAGTGTTGAACATACACCAGAATATTGAGAGGGGGGTGAATCAGTATTCAATCAAATTTCAGAACTTTCAAAATAAAAGAAACTTCAAACTCTACCGCATAAGCAAGAACATGAAAGAAATAATGCACAACACAAAACAACACTAGATGTACATGGAAAACCCCAGAGGTGAAAAATCATGGTGAGAAATGCTACTAGGAGCTCCTATCCTAATCCAACCTCACAAATGAATAATAGTTACAACTATAAATCAGAAAATTGACCTTTCAGTCATTAGAGATAAGAGGAATCAATGCAAATAACCACAATCTACAATCCTAACGCTCAATAAGATCTAATTTAATCAATGGAAGACATACAATAATAGATAAAACCGGATTCAAACAAATGATACCTTCACCTTTACTGTATTGCCAAGGATTATTTCCATTTTTCTTCTTTGTATGATTTTGCTCTAAAAAATAGATATGCTACTCTTTCACTATAAGCTTCAAGTGTGTGTGAGATGACTGCAATGATGCAAACACTGAAGTTTCAAGGTTCATGGTTATCCATCAACGTGCTATGAAGGCTTGCTTTTATAGAAATGGTTGTTTTAGATGAATGATCTGGATTCAAAGATGAAAGATGAAAATCAACAGTCAAGGTTCGTTGAGAGGAAAAAGATTGGAGAGTTAATTTACTTGATTGATTTAATCAAGGGGATTGATTGGTTAATTAATGGAAAATGATTGATTAATCAATGAGATTGATTGATTAGTCAACAAATCTAATTGAATAATCAATGGGATTGAATGATTAGTCAATGTGTGAGAGGATAATTAATTAGTAATCATTAATTAATCATTGGAGGAATGTGCAAGTAAAGATTGATTAATAAAAAAATGTTTATTTATTAATGGATAATGTTGGAGATGAAATATGGGAATTAAATAATTAATTTAATTATTTAATCCAGAAGTGGGAAAGTGGTTTAGTTAAAAAATTGGTAAGAATTATTTAATATAAGAAGGGTGTTTGATGTGGGGCAGTGGGCCTAGCTTGATTGGCTAAAGCATCCTGTTGCAGGCAAGAGGTCATGAGGTATAGTCTCCCCATCATCCTCGTGGTACTAGAGGGCGTGTCGCGCTAGCGTCGCCGGTCACGTGAAAAAAGTTTACCAAGTGCATTGCAGTTTATAGGGGGTGGCTACCTGATTTTGATTCTTGCAGTCTAAAAAAAGAAGGGTGTTTGATAATTAAATAATTAATGATAAATATTTAATTAAAATAGAAGAATAAGTGTAATTAAGGATATAATCAAATAAATGTTTTATTTAATTAAACAAGAAGATTAATGTTAATTATGACATAATTAAATAAATAAGATTTATTTAATTAATTAGAAAGGGTGAATTAGAATGAACTAATTAAATAACATAAAGTCACTTAATTAATAGTGGAATATGATATTTGATGATAATTATATAATAAGGTATTATTTAATAATTAGGGGAAAAGACTAAAAATTAGTAAAAAGGTGTTGCTCACATACTAGGATAATTTTAGGTATCTACAGGTAGGTCCACATATATCTGTATGCACCAACTCCAAAGGTCCTATAGTAGAGTATTCCTTAGCTTTGAACATCCTCTTTTTCTACTTTCCAAACTAACACTCCTTGCAAATTGCATTGATAGGATTTGTAATCTTTGGTAGATCTCTCACAACTTCAATAGAAATGATCTTTACTAGGCTATCAAAATTGATGTGACCCATTCTTCTATGCCATATCCAACTTTCATTGATTTGAGACATAAATCACTTGACACTACCACCTTTGAGATAAACAATTCCTTTTGTCCTTGTTCCTACTGCAACCAATATTCTGGAGCTTCCTTTTTTGATTTCACAACCATCATCCCTAAACACCAAATTATATCCTCTACTACACATTTGTTTTACACTGAGAAGATTGTGTTAGAGACCCTTGAGAAAATCATCTCTTATGCTTGTCATCAAAACTAATTGAACCTTTTCCACATATCTTAGCATATGTATCTGTTAGAAACCAAGATGAGACATGCAAACCAAAACACCTTCCATAGAAGAGAAAAGAAAAGAAAAGAAAAAGTTTTGTATGAAGATGTACAAATAATATTATTCAGGAATCCAATAAATTACAATGAGATCAATCCTTATGAAGGAGATCATGAAAACCTAAAGGAAACCCTAAAAGGAAAAACCCTAGTGTGCACACAAAATAATTAATAAATAATTATTAATGTGCCTAAGTTTAGCTTAAGTAACTAAAGTGATAAGTGACTTAATTAATTAACCAATATGATGTAATTAATTAAGTATAATAACTTATTACTCTAACACCCCCCCTTAAGATGAACTTAGGGAAGTAAAACACTAAGGTAAGATGCATGAAAGCAAAGATGGGTCCGAAAACAAGGCCTAATCAAGTACCCATTTACAAATGCAATGAATGAGGTAGAGAAGGAAAACCCAGGGGGAAAAACCCCCTTACAATGAGATGACTGCTACAAAGAAGCATTAGAAAGAACACGTGTGGAGTAACACTGGAACGTAATCACAAGCAAGGAAAGATACTTCTATTTTGAAACCATATGAGAGTCACTAAAGGACTCACCGCGAATCATAATAATGCAACAACAAACCGATGCCATGGAACATTGGAAAACTCATAAACTGGAACAACCACGGAATCCATAAAGTGACAATAAATGATAATATGATTCCCCATAGAGGGAATGATATGATGAAAGAATCTGGAAGAGTATCACGATCTTGTGACTAAAACTGATCCATAGGAGCAAGTACCATGAAGACACTAGAACACTACCATAGGCAAACAACTCACTAACCAACCTTGTATAATAGATGGACACACAAAAATCCAAGGGAAGGTAGGTACAGACAATATTATCACGTTCCTAAATTTGTAAGACAAGAAACCTCAATGTGGAGAAATGCAGAGAAATTTTGTTTCTCATAGACAACCTTCTTCATAGTCCAACACACTATCAAACACATCTTCCACTATCACATGATCCAAAACTTGAAATTCTAGATATAAAACCTCTGATCATCACATCCATTTCACACAAGCACATATTCAACCAAGAAGAAGTGAAAAGCATAATGCATAACATAATTTTTCCACCTTGTACACTCTATTCAATTTTTTTTAAAAGCACTTGAAAACTAAGTGAACCAGTTGCATCAACAATATCTGCTCAACACCACAAGTTCCTTCTCATAACAACCACACTAGAGATTACAACAATCTCTCCATCCTCAACACCAACAATATCCCAATCTATATCACCTTCTCAACACCACACTAGAGGTTGGCATAGGTTGACATCAATGATAACACTAAAGACAAGATAGTGGCACATTCTTCTTACTGGCATCATTGAAAATACTGCAACAATATCCAATAGAGTAAAATGCATTGGGGAGTTAGGAAATGGAACTTTCTGCCATTATATAATTTTTCTAGAAGGGGTCGTGGAATTAGAGGTGGCTCAGTTGTTGGAGTGGTGTTGGAAAGAGTTTTTTATTCTTGTTTTGTTTTGTTTTTTGAAGTTCCAAATTTTGGGAGAGGAGTGCTTGGGAGTAGATTTCCTGAGAGAATTTTTTTTAGACTTGAATGTGTAAGTTGAAGATAAAAATTAGTAGCTAATACCTTGGTAATTGCATTGGAGTTGTGTACTTTTAATTTCCAGAATATTGTTGTAGGTGTAGGAAGGAGATTGTAAGAAATTAGAGAAAGAAGGAAGGCATACCTGTAGATGAAATTATTTCCTGTAAAAAGTCATTTAAACTGACTTTTCTATGTATTTTCAATCCTTAGGACTGCCTTGTAATTCCTTTCCAAATTGAATGTGATGCAAAGAAGTTGTAGGAGCCATTGAGCAAACACAATTTGCATTGTTGTTGATTTTTGATGTTTTAAATCAATTTAATTTTTTAAATTTCTTGTGTGAGTTTGGAGTGTTGAGAGTTGTAGGAAAATCTCTTGCATCAGTGGTATCAAATTAGGTTGTCTCAAGTTTGCAGACAGAGTGTCGAAGAGAGGCAGTTTGCAACAAGACTTGTGAGTGTGGGTGTTGTTAAAATGCCTCCAAGACTAGCCCCAAGAGGTAGGGGTAGAGGTGGAGGGAGAAACCTTCCTGACATAGAATATTTCAGAGCCCTTAGAAGATAAGTTGAAACATTGCAGGAAGAGCTATGCAAAAGAGTTGTGCACAGAGAAATAGATGAGCTCGTGAAAATGAATTTAAGGATGAGGAACCATTTATAGAAGAATTATAGGATGAAATTGATCTTGGAGAAGTTAGATTATTGAGAGACATCACCAAGATTGGGAAGAGACCAAAGATGAGGGAAGAGGCCAAAGATGAGGGTTTCGACATTTAGTGGAAGATTGAATCCAGAAGAGTTAATAGACTAGATAAATGAAATGGAGGAGTTCTTTGAATTTGAGGAGATTGAAGACCCTGGCAGGATGAAGTTTGTAAAAACTAAATTAAAGGGACATACTAGCATCTAGTGGAAATAAGTGCAAATTGAAAGAGGTAGGAGAGGAAAGGAAAGGATTAAGGGGTAGAATGGTTGGGAAGCTTAAGGGGTATTTTATTCCAATGGATTATGAGTTGGAATTATTAAAGAAGATGTATGGATTGAGACAACAAGTAAAATCGGTTAAGGAATACACTAAGGAGTTTCACACTCTTTTGATTAGAGTGGGGCATTAAGAAGACAACAAGGAGAAGGTAGCAAGATACATCAATGGACTGGAGCTGAGCATCCAAGAAGAACTAATTTTGGTAAGAATTTTTAATTTGGAAGAAGCTTACCAATTTTATTTGAAAGTTAAGGAAAACTTAAATAGGAATTTTGAAACTTATAAGAAAAAAGGAAAGGGTAGAGCTTATGTGTAGAAAAATGAGGAAAAAAATCAGATTGAAGACACTAAGGACAACAAATATGAAAGGGATGAGGGTTCAAACTAGTCCCATGAGAAAAATCTCGTAGGAAGAAAGTAGAGGATTTGGAAGAGGCTTCCAAGGAACTTGTTTCAAGTGTGGAGAAGATGGGCATAGAGCATATGATTTCCCCATAATCAAGAAGGAACAAAAAGAAGTACTAAAAATAATGCAAGGGAAACAAATGTAAATGAAGAAGATGCAAAGTCTTCACATTTAGAAGATGCAAAAATGGAGAAGCACTAGTCACTAGAAGAGCCCTGATGAATGAGGGAAAAGAACCAAATCAAAGGAAAATATTGTTCTGAACAAGATGTAAGTGTGAAGGTAAAGTGTGTAATGTGATTATTTATGGTGGTAGTATTGAAATATTGTTTATGAAGAAATGGTGAATAATTTATAGCTAGAAAGGAGAAGGCATCCACATCCATACAAGATTGCTTGGTTGTAGGATGAGCATAAGGTCTTGGTGAATGAACAATGCTTGGTAAGATTTAATATTAGTGATTATTATATGATTTTGTGTGATATTATGTCTATACAGGATGTTTACCACTTGTTATTGGGAAGACCTTTTGAGGAAAGTAGTGCATGATGGGTATCCCAATACCTACTCCTTAATGAATGATGAAAGGGATGAGGGTTCAAACCAGTCCCATGAGAAAAATATCAGAGGTAGAGGAAGATCGGTAGATGATTTGGAAGAGGAGGCTTCCAAGGAACTTGTTTCAGGTGGAGAAGATGGGCATAGAGCATATTATTTCCATCATAATCAAGAAGGAAAAAAAAGGACTAAAAATAATGCAAGGGAAACAAATGTAAATGAAGAAGATGCAAAGTATTCACATTTAGAAGATGCAGAAAATGGAGAAGCACTAGTCACTAGAAGAGCCCTAATGAATGAGGGAAAGGAACCAAATCAAAGGAAAATATTGTTCTGAACAAGATGTAAGTGTGAAGGTAAAGTGTGTAATGTGATTATTTATGGTGGTAGTATTGAAAATATTGTTTATGAAGAAATGGTGAATAATTTGTAGCTAGAAAGGAGAAGGCATCCACATCCATACAAGATTGCTTGGTTGCAGGATGACCATAAGGTCTTGGTGAATGAACAATGCTTGGTAAGATTTAATATTAGTGATTATTATTATGAATTTTTGTGTGATATTATGTATATGGATGTTTGTCACTTGTTATTGGGAAGACCTTCGCAATTTGATAGGAAAGTAGTGCATGATGGGTATCCCAATACCTACTCCTTAATGAATGATGAAATCAAACACAAGTTGAAACCTTTGAATAAAGAAGAAGGAAAGGTATGTAATGACCTTAGAAATGATTGGTTAGTGGAGTTACACAATTAGTGAAAGAGGATGAGGATGAATATTATAATTTGATAATGCAAGTTGCAACAATATTGATTGCATTAAAAATAAGTATGGTGGAAGTTTCAGTGGAGAAGGAAGAGGTAAAATTATAATTTTGTAAAAATGTTGTTCTTGATTTATGTGAGCATGATAAGATTAGTTTAGAAGAGGATATTGCAGCAATGAAAGCATTGTTAGAAGAAGGTACTACAACTGAAAGTGTGGAGGTAGATGAGCAAGTAGAAGTTGATTTGTTTGACGAAGAGATTGGTGCATATGTAGATCTTGTGATTGACAGTTTATTATAGGATGGGAGAGATGAATCTATTATTTGTTTGGCTAACATTGAGGTGAGTGTAGAGGAAATAGATATTGCAGTTTAAAGTTTTCTTTAAGAAGGAAAGGAGAAAGAGGAACACAAAGGTGGCACCAATATTGATGAGGAACAAGTTGTTGCAGCAGGGACAAATAAAGAGGTAATGCAAGAATTTTATGAATTTTCTAAGGTAGAGGAAATGGATATTTATTAATTTTCAGAATTTCATAGTGTAGATTGGTGGGAGTTGGAATATGTGAAAAGAGGGAGAAGGAGAGGAATAATGAAGGATGAAAGAGACATCAAGTTGTAGGGAAAAGTGAGGAAGAAGATAGAGGCCATTTTGGACAGCAAGGTGAGTAAGAGCACAAGGCTTAAGCAATATTTTAAGAATTTGGTAAAATGGTTTGGGAGACCTGTAGAAGACTCATCTTGGTTGTCAGAAGCAGAGGTTAATCATCTTGGTTATCCTCTTGAGAAGTGACAAAGTCACTTTTCTTTCTACCATGGGTGTCTAATGCAAGTGTATCTATGGTTGCCAACTAACTTGTATCCTTTGATTTTTAATCAATTTTGGTGTTAAATGGTTTTGATTGATATTTTGGAGTATTTTAATGGTTTTAATGTCTAAATATTTTATTTAATAAATTAGATTTTTTTTTTCTTGTAACTTGCATTGGGAAACGGGGCGGGGGGCCTAGCTCGATTGGTTAAAGCATCTTGTTGCAGGCAAGAGGTCACAAGGTCTAGTCTCCCCCCAAACTCGTGGTACTGGAGGGTGTGTCACACTAGCACCACTAGTCATGTGCAATTTTTTTACCAGGTGCACTGCAATTTATAGGGGGATGGATACCCGACCAATTCCTATAGTAAAAAAAAATGCATTGGGAAATGTGTCAGAATTGACAATTTTAATATTAAACGGCCAAAAAAAGTAGAATGGGTGTGGGATTCTTGGGAGTTAGAAATTTAGAAATTGAAATTAATTTTCCATGAAGCTATAGACAAGACTTGGATGCCCAGGAGGAGTTTGACTGCCAATTTGAATTTGCAATTCAAATTAGAGACATGGAGGAATAATTGTGTCAACTAGTGGAGGCATGTCTAGCTAAGAGGGGGAAACATGCATTGTTGAGTTAGGAAATGAATTTTTCTACCATTATCTAATTTCTCTACAAGGGGGCGTGGAATTGGAGGTGGCTCAATTGCTAGAGTGGTGTTGGCAAGAGTTTTTTTATTCTTGTTTTGTTTATTTTTTATTTTTGAAGTTCCAAATTTTGGGAGAGGAGTGCTTGGGGATAGCTTTCTTGGGAGAAACATTTCTACACTTGAATGTGTAGGTTGAAGATAAAAATAAGTAGATAATACCTTGGTAGTTGCATTGGAGATTCGTACTTTTGATTTCCAGAATATTGTTGTTGGTGTAGGAAGGAGATTGCAAGAAATTGGAGAAAGAAGGAAGGCATACTTGTAGATGACATTGTTGCTTGTAACAAGTCATTTACTCTGATTTTTCCATGTATTTTAAGTCCTCAAGGCTTCCCTGTAATTCCTTTCCAAATTGAATGTAATGCAAAGAAGTTGTAGGAGCCATTGAGCAAACACAATTTGCATTGTTGTTGTTTTTTGGTGTTTTAAATTAATTTAGTTTGTCAATTTTTTTGTGTGAGTTTAGAGTGCTGAGTTACATGAAACTCTCTTTGCATCATTCCTCCTTCTTCATATAGGTTTCTATGTAGGGGTTTGTTGACCAATCAACTATTTAAATATATTTATGTTGTTGGAGGTAATTCAAGATTACAGTTTATAATTCCAATGTTTTTTTGAAGTTGGTATGAAACCTAATATTTTGGTGACAAGTTTGTTTGTTTCTTTATGAACATTTACTTAGTTTGCAATCACAAGAAAATTCAATCACCCACTTCAAAAATCCTTTTTCGATGGTGTTGGTCACCCTATTGTTTCATTTGATTTTGTGTCATGGCCAAATTTTCCTTCAGTCCATAAAGTACATGTGATAATTCAGGTGATCTATTAGGATTAAGGTTTCACTTACCTTAAAATCATATGTATATTTTGATATATCTCTAATACTCTTGGAAAGTGTCCTTGGATGCATATGGTTTTGTTAAAAATATTTTTTAATTAATATTCCTTGAAAACATTGGTATTAGTTGTTAGATGAATTCATGAATGAGGCAGAGTTGGTAGTGGCAATTACAAAGTTATATTAAAAAAAATATCAACTTAGGTATGAGAATTGAGTAATAGAGTATCTTGCATGTTGTTGGTACATACCATATTATTTAGATGATTAAATTGGATTCCTATCTTGAGATATGGGATATTATGGATGATTTATAAGTCAAAGATACCATCTATAATTAGTAGGGAGGTTATTTTGGCTATTCATGGCTCGTTGGGAGTTACATTTACTAGTATTGGAAGATGCTCTTCTTTTTGGATATGAAACTTTTTGTATTTTATCATGGTTTTATGGTACATTATTTTGAAAACCTATTTTTGGCGTTCCTCTCCCATTTATCTATAAATTGAAGAGAAAAAAAATAGTTTCATAAGTTTATTTTTTAGGCACACAAATTTTCTCAATGTTATCAAAGTGAAGAGAGTGTTAGTGCATTGGATGTATCTCTTTGTTGAAGATTAATAAATAATTTTCCTGTTTCTCATATGGAGTTTTTAAAAATGGTTTCTTCATATAAATCCTATGTTCATATGGTTTGTTGATTTTTTGTATTATTGATTTTATGCAATCACACAATCATCATATCACAACCCATGGATAAAAAAAAATATTTCAAATTTGCATATAATTTTAAGAAATTTTATTATAATACTTTCATCTTTTTTATCAGTATTTGGTATCTGAGCTAATGGTTTTGCATAGAGAGGGATGTCTTTCTATTAAGTGTTGAAAGTTTTTTAGCTATAGTGGGAGCTTGTGAATTGTGTAGTTTTATATATTTATGGAAATGATTAGTTACCATGGATTCTACTTCCCTTATGGATATTAAGAAATTCAGTGACATTAGTGATAATATGTGGAAGTTCGAGATGAAATATCTAATTGAAGGAAGGGATTTGATTTTTATTTCAAAATAAAAGAAGCCATTAGATGTGTTTGATGAAGATTGTTTAAAATTAGACAAGAATACATTTGGAACCATTTAATTGTGTCTTTCGAATTCCATCCTCTTGAATATTTTGGAGAATACCACTACATTCAAGTTGTGGAAGAGGATAGGTTATATCTATCAAACTAAAATTCTTACTAATAATTTGTATCTCAAAAGATGATTATATTAATTAAAAATAAAAGATGGTGATTTTGTTGTAGACCATTTAAATGTGCTTAATTGTATTTTAAGTTAGCTTGATTTTATATATGATAATTTGGAATAGGGGATAAATAATTTTTATTAATTTTCTCTTTATCTGATATTTAGGAAAATCAAATTGTTGCAATTAATAGTAGTGGTGTAGAGCTAAAAATATACAATCTTAGTCCTACTTTTCTTTCAAAAGACATGAGAAGGAAATCCATGAACAAAGGCTCAAAATATGCTTTGCATTGACAAAGAAGGTATTGTTGGCACTTCATTCTATTCTTAATTTTCTTATGAAAATTAACTTTCAGTTTGGTGAAGAATCCTCATTTTAGTCCTTAGAATGAGAATCTTACCATTAACTTGTATTAAAATATTGAACTATGGAGTTGATTACCAAATTATAGAATTGCATAAAGTTTTTATAATTCAATTGAGTTCTATCTTCGATTTCAATTCAATCAAACATGATTTGAGCCTAGAATTAACATTTTGGTTGTTGGGAATGGTTCCAAAGAACTAGGAAAAAAGAAAAATTTCTTGATTATGATGATTGAATAAGCTTAGATAATTCATGATGAATATTTTAACTGCCATTTGAATCTGTGAGGTAGATATTGTCATTCCAACCACTAAAATCCTAATTGTCAACTTCATTATTTTTAATGGGATGAATTAACACGATATTTTATTATTTTATTTTTTCATAAGTGTCCAAAATATACTTGATTATTATTCTTTAAAACCAATAGTCATTTTAAAATCTAGGCATATTTTAAAGTCAAAATTTAAAAGGAAAAGGGTGAAATTTGTTTATTCTTATGCAACTATGCAAAAAGGAACAAATATTCCTAGTTAAATCTAACATGATGCTATTTTATCTTTTGTGGTGTTGCCTCTTGGCTGGTTTTGATGTTCTCTTTTGGCAACTTCCTGTCTTATTTTATTTTCTCGCTTGGGTACTTTTTCTGCTAAATATGTCTCTTGCTTGTTGTTAAAGGGTTTCAGGGCCCCTTCAAAACCTGCATTTTCCTTAATAAAAAACATGATGCTATTTTATTGTTTAGCCAATAAGAAGTGAAGGGATCATTAATGAACATTGGAATAGGAGAAAAAAAAGAAAAGAAAGAGAGGGAGTTACCAATTTATGGTTGAGATAAGAAGGAATTATGCCTGATAAAAAATTCATGAAGTTAGTTATAGAGGGATGATATATCTATAGAAGAAGGTGGTTGAAAAATTTAAATACATTTTGATGGCTTGATCAATGAGGGATGCAACCCTTATTGGCTATCTACCATCTTTTTCAATGCTCTCATTTCCCAACAAAATACATGAAGCTAATATTAATCACATCTTAGATCAAAAGATATGGAATACACAGACATGCTGAAGAGGCCAACAAGGTGTTGTAGATAAAGCTTTATTCAAAAAGTATAAAACCCAATATTTAGACCTATAATATACTCATATGTTCTTGGTGTGCAAACAAAAACCTAAGAGAAATATGAAAGAAAGTGAACAAGAACAATAAATAGAGAGGTTGATTACAAAAATGCAAAATACAAATGTGAGGTCTAGTATTCACTAAGAGCAACATTCAACGTGTAGATGCATGTGTCTTTACAAGTTTTCAAAGGTAGGGGTAGGATAAGTGTAAATGAAAACAAAATACGAGGAAAAATGGATAATTACAAAGTATTTGAAAAAATTCTTGATTTGTTTTATGGAGAAGTGATATGGAGAAGTGATGAGTTCTATGAGGAAAAAATTCTTGAAACTAAATGAGTTTTTACTTGCTAATAAAAGGATAAGTAATGGAGGGTCAATTTATTTTCTTGTGAGGTAAAAATAAAGTTAGGAAACATATTTGTACATGTGTAAAAATTTGCACATGAATACATGTAAAAATTTGGGAAATCAATTTCACTGCTTAGAGGAGAACAAAATTGGGGTTTAAAAGGTGCTATGGAATAATCCTTTGTGCCCATTGTAGTTGCAAATAAAAGGTGTGGATTGTATCATATATCACTCTTGAAATCCATATGATTTTAAATAAAGCTTCATTAAACATAATTGATTAATTATGCAAATAATTAATTGATTATACTCTAAAAAAATATATAATTAAACTTCATGCACTCATAATTAATTAATTAATTATCCTCGTAATATATCATTTTAAAAATTCAATCTCTTCCATGCATAAATCATGCAAGTTTTTAATTCTCTTTTTATTCTTGCACATTCCTAAATGGAATAAATCAAATAAATTTGAGGCCATGCACATCTATTTTAAATTAAAATCAAGAAAAGTAACTCAATTTTTAAATAAGGTGAATTGATTTCAACCATTCATCTCCTCATCTGAAAACAAATGAATATACCTACTCTTCCTCAATCCACACATGGAGAAATCTATAGATAATTTTCATAAAAAGTATTGTGTAAACTTTTGAGCATCCACACTCCATCACAACATGAGAAAACATGAATCAATGTCCCATCTAAATTTTGTGTGTGTTTAGAATAGAAATTACAAGCATGTTGTTTGTAACGAAGCTACTAAAAATCATATTTAGGTCGTTCAAGCTCCTCCTAGCATTGAAATCTCCAAAACTCATCAATCTAAACAATGACATTTCATGATATCCATAACATCCACAATATTTGAGATCCCTAAAATTTATAGGATATAAAAAAATTCCCTTATTTAGTGCAAGATATCTAAGGATAATATCCAAGATCAGTCCACGAGATAAAAAAATATGGCCTCTAAATTTTTTATAGGAAACATAAAAAATTGTCGGAACATAAAAGAGCTATAAAGGGGAGTTACACTTGTTGACCAAATTATGTTGAATGTTATGACACATCAAGCAATGAGGGTTATTCATTGATTTGGGCCCTCCATCTAATTGATTTTCAAGAGAATTCCATTTTTTTCCAATTGAATAACCTTCGATAATATTGTTATATTTTATCATTTCTGAACGAGGGTTATTCAAAAAAGAAAAAATGCCATTTTTATATAGAATACATTCTTCGGGAATTCTAAGAATTAAATTAGGACAAGGGATTCTTCGCTTTCCCCATTGTTTATCACACCATAACAGTACAATGAGTTCCTTTTTTTCTTTTTTACCCTCGTATTGGTATTTTTAGAAAGAATAGTGAAATAGATAGTCTTGATGTTCGTTAGGTATGGCTCGATCAGTTTCAAAATAATTCCATATATTTTTTTCCTTTTTCAAAACAGTTTGAGTCAAGTAATTCATATTTAACTTGATCCACTGAATAAAAGCATATAAATGCATTATTATGTTGCTTTGTCTCAAATCTACATAAATCCCTTTTCTATATGAATTTTTCCCCTTTATGATTTCCAATTTTGTATTTTACTATGTACTAGTAAATTACCGTATTAAAATAATTGATAAATAAAAAATAAAAAATACTATTAAAAATAGATTCTATTCGAAATAATACCTAGGGTACCACTTTTTGAAAATTTTTAGCTCATGGTTTTCTAATTAACATTTTACGGTTTCATAAATATCCAAATTAATTTGGTAAATTTGATGGTGACGAGTCTGAGCTATGTGTGGGTGTGTGTCGGCGGCCTGTGAGGCCGTGGTACATGGGACCAATCTCCTGTGCATGCTCTTCCTTGTTCGTTGTTTGGTTTTAGCTGAGGTTTCTTTGTAGTGGGGTGGGTTTTTTGTTGCGTTCAGGGTGAGGTTTTTTTTTTACTGTTGTTTTTTCCTTTCCTGTTGTGCTGAAGCGATCCTGGTTTTGGGTTTTTCCCTGGTTGCGTGGGTTGCCAGCTTGTGGGGTTGTTTCTTTGTGGCTTTGCTTTGTGGTGCTAAGTCTGGGGTTTCCCCTTTGGGGTTTTCTTTTTGAGGTCGTTTATGGCTCCAAGAAGGATTTCTTCTGGAAAAAGGGGGCTGTCTTTTAAGGATACAATGGCGGGAAGCAGTCCATCAATGCTTTTGCATGAGAATCCAATTTTTGGTGAGAATGGATCTGGAATGGGAGAGTCCTCTTATATGTATGGAGGTTTTAGGCCTTCAAAAGTGACTGGGTGTCTTGCTAAGAGTGATAATAGGACGGTCGTTGAAATCCAACCTAAGTCTATTGTGGATGATATCAATTATCTGTCAAAACATGCTTTGATCTGTAAGTTTCTAGGGATCCAGGTGTCTTTGTCCTTTCTGGAATCATGGGCTTGATGAACTTGGTGTCTAGAGGGGGATATGGATGTAATGTTGGCAACCAATGGATATTTTCAAGTGATTTTTTCTTGCATGTCAGATAGAAATAAAGTATTTGAAGGAGGGCCCTATTTCTACAATCAAGTTGGCCTTTTCATCAAGCCCTGGCATGTTGGATTTAACCCGATAGAAGAGCTTCCTTCACGGGTTCCAGTTTGGGTGTTGTTATCGTGGCTTCCTTTGGAATTTTGGAGAGAGGACATTTTTAGCTTAGTTGCAAGCCAACTTGGGAAACCAATTGGGCCTTCAAGACAGACTATGGAAAAGAAGGTAATTACTTATGCTCGGGTATGTGTAGAAATTGATTTGAATAAGCCTCTGCTTGATTCTATGGAGATTCGGTTGGGATCAAGCTCATGGATTCAATAGCTTGACTATGAAATGTTACTGTTTCATTGTTGATTTTTTCATGAATATGGGCATCTGCAGAGGATGTGTCCTAAATCCAAGCCTACAAGGGATTCAAAAATGGGGTCGACTAGTGCACCTCCTAATCAAGATAAAGGGAAATCCCCCATGAGGGAAGATAAGGAGGGTTTCACTCCTATAAGAGCTCATAATAAGGGTCAGGGCCAAAAGAGGACCTTTAAGGACAGACAAGCAGATGAGGCCTTCAATAGGTTTGATGCTCTAGATGATTTGGAACAGTTTGATGGAACCATTGCTAGTATGCCTGTGGGCCAAGAGATTTTGGAGGCAAGGGAAATAGGTGGAGATGAGAACAATTTCATTTAGACTGATACGCAAGAGGAAGTGGTTGGGGTGCAGATGGACACAAATACTTTTGTGAGGCCTATCGAGGTGTTGGGATCAAGTGGATGCAAGGAATTGCAGGTGATTTCTGTTTCTACTCATTCTATGTCTTGCACTAGGAAAGATTGGTAGGAGAGAAAAGGCAGGGGTTCCCCTTTTGTTTTAGGTATTCATCAAAAGGCTATAAAGAAAGATACTTCAGAGAAGCCTCTTAAGGTAGGGAGGAAGAAAGACTAGGAAAAGGTGAAGTTAGTGGGAGAGACTTTAGTGGAGTCTGGTTCTATGAAGACCATTGATTCACACTTATCTATCTCATAAATGATTGTTCTTTCATGGAATGTAAGGGGGTTGAATAGCATCCCTAGACAAAAGGCTATTCAGGAATTAATTAAGTCTCACTCTCCTGAAGTGGTTTTTATTCAGGAAACTAAGTTATCTATTGATAGGATGCTTTACACGGCTACTAGGATTTGGCCTAGATGCCTCTATCAATGCATTGGTTCTCAAGGATGTTCTGGGGGCTTGGATCTTTTATGGGACCCTTGCAAGCTGGTCCCACTTTGGGGGGTCTCTAGCAGGTCTTCTATTTCCTTGGTGGCCACTTATTGCAAAACCACTAAGAATATTTTGTTCACTAATGTTTATGCTCCAATTGATTTCATTGGAAAAGCTCTACTTTGGTCGCATATAGGATATGTTCAGTCTCTTTCTCCTTAGTTCCACTGGATTATGGTAGGAGATTTTAATGTTGTTTTAAGCTTGGAAGAGAAGTGAGGTGGTAATCCCAGGCTTGACCCTTCTGCGGGCCTCTTGAGGAGTAACATTGAAAGTTTGAAGGTTGTGGATATTATACCTTCCAATGGGTTTTTCACTTGGAATAATAGAAGATGTGGGGCGAAGGTGATAGCAGAAAGATTAGATAGGTTTCTTGTGTCCTGCTTCTGGATGGAAATTTTTTGGAATACTAGATTGGAGATTTTGGATTGGAGAGGTTCAGATCACTGGCCAATTCTTTTGTCTGCTTCTAAGTTTCGAATGACAAAGAATCCATCTTTTAAGTTCCAGCTTATGTGGCTGAGGGAGGTTTCTCTTCAAGATCATATGATGGTTTGGTGGAGGGAAGGGAAGCCTACTTATGGCATTGCTATGTTTTCCTTTGTCAAGCAATTGTAGTATGTAAAGTGTAAGTTGAAAAGATGGAACAAGGTGTGCTTTGGAAACCTCTTCGTAACTAAAAGACATGCTCAGTTGAGGGTGGACACTATTACCCATCAAATCAGAGAGTAGGGTCTGTCTGATGAGCTATATAGAGAGGAAGTTGTGGCGTTGAGAGAATTGGAGGAATGGGAGCTACGAGAGGAGATATACTGGAAACAAAAGGCTCAGATTGATTGGCTCCAGGAAGGGGACAGATACACTAAGTTCTTCCACAACACAATAAAGGATAGAAGGAATGGGAGCGCTCTCAATTCTCTCCTGACGATGGAGGGGACTCTCGTCTCCTCTCATAGGGAGATTGCTCTTGAGGCTACTAGATTTTTTGGGTGTTTGTTTTCAGAAGACTCTGTTCCTGCTAGGGTTGAGGAGGATTTGGTGCTTGAGTGCATTCCTTCTATTATCACTCCTGAAATGAATGATGCACTTATTAAGCCCGTTTCTCTATCTAAGATAGAAGAAGTGGTGTTTGGAATGAAAAAGGGTAAAGCCCCAGGACCAGATGATTTTCCTAAAGAGTTCTTTCAAGCTTTCTGGGATATAGTCAAGATGGACCTCTTTGAAGTAGTGCAAGAGTCTTTTAGCAATAAGCAAATGCTTAAGGCTTTGAATGCAACCTTCCTTGCTTTCATCCCAAAAAAGGAAGGAGCTAACTCTCTTAACTCCTTTATACCTATTTCTTTATGAAATGTGATGTACAAGATAATCACAAAAGTGATACCTGAGCGGTTAAAGCCATGGCTCAAAAATCTAATCTCCGAGGAGCAAGGGGGATTTGTCATAGGAAGACAGATTTTGGATGGGATTATCATAGCCGCGGAATCTGTGCATTCTATGGTTGTCTCTAAGGAGAAAGCTATGTTCATAAAGCTATACATGGCCAAGGCTTATGATAGGGTCAGATGGAGCTTTCTGCAAAAAGTTCTCAAGGCTTTTAGTTTTGGGGAGGAGTGGATTAGCTAGGTAATGAGTTGTATTACTTCACCCTCTTTTTCTTTCCTAATTAATGGCAAACCTACTGACTTATTTGGGGTGGCTAGAGGGCTTAGGCAAGGGGATCCTCTTTCCCCTTACCTTTTCATTCTGATGGCTGAGGGTTTGGGAAGATTTCTCAAGTCTTAAGTTAGGCAGGGTTTGATTCAGGGTTGGAAGTGGGGGCATGGCATTCCTCCCTCTTCCCATCTCCAATTTGTGGATGATACTTCTCTGATGGGTACAACAATAATTTAGGAGGCAATTAGTTTCCGAAGAGCTTTGGATATTTATGTGAAAGCCTCTAAATAGAAGATCAATGAAGAAAAGTCCCATATTTTTTTCTTTGATACCCCTGCTCCTATTTAAGCTCAGATTGCTCGGATCTTGAGGTTTCAAATTGGAACCCTTCCTTTTGTGTACCTTGGAATCCCTCTTTCAGACCATAGACTTCCAGGGGGTGTGTGGTAGAAAATTTTGGAAAAGTTTCGGAGTAAGGTGAGTCATTGGACCCATCGGTGGCTTTCAACTGCTGGTAGAATGACTCTTTTGAAGTATGTGGTCTAGGCACTTCCTATCTATAGGTGTTTTGTGCAGACTTCCCCAGCTGGCTTCATTAAGGATTTTGATGCTCTTTCCAGGCGGTTTTTATGGATAGGTAACTTTCTCTCCTCTAAGTGGAGTATGGTCAAATGGGATTGTGTGTGCAGATCAAAGCAGGATGGTGGCCTTGGTTTGTGGAAAATGAGCTTGAATGGTAATTTTGTTGCTGCTAAGCTCTTTTGGAGATGGTGCATAAGCCAAGATCAATGATGGGCTAAAATCCTTAATGTTAAGTATCTTGGTGGGGTGGATGGGAAAGATGTGCCAAGATACAATTTGACATGAAGGGAATCTATGATTTGGGATACTTTGAAGAAAGGAGCGCAGTTAGTCAAAAAGCGTCTTTTCTGGATTTGTAATAGAGGTTCAGAAGCCTTTTTCTGGGAGGATTCTTGGGATGGGTTCCCTCCTATCTTGTCTCAGTACCCCCACCTTCAACCTCTTTGTGATAGCTTTCTTGCAGTAGGCTAGAGTAAAGTTGAGAACTTTAAGGTAACTTTAAGGGTGGGTCATGGTGAGGTTGCCAGATGGAAAGAACCCCGTGATTGGCCTCCAGGGGGTTTTGAGGGTGAGAGGGAGACTCTTGCTAGGATTCTTGCAGGTAGAGCATGTAACTCTTTGAGAGAAGCTGATATCCTCGCTTGGGGACCAAATCCGAAGGGAAAGTTTTTAGTGGCCTCTGGGTATCAAGAGTTCGAAAGACTTACTTTTGATAGGATGGACATTTCCTGGTGGAAGCAAGTTTGGCATAAGTCAACTTGGCCCAAATGTAATTTTTTATTGTGTCTTATGATGCAGAATAAATTTCTTACCTGAGAGAATCTTCAGAAGAGGGGTTTTCATGGGCCCTCTATCTGTGTTTTATGTAATAGAAGTGAAGAAAATATTTTTCACCTCTTTTTCCAATGCTCCTTCACAAGGGTTATTTGGCACTGGTGGTGGGAAGCTTGGGAGCATGCTTGTATTCATGCTAACTCTTTGGTCGAGTTCTGGAATAGTCTTGGTAGACCCCCTTCTAAGACTTCTTTTCTTGAGGTGGCATGGGATATTGGTTTAGGATTTATTATCTAGCAGGTGTGGCTGGAAAGGAACCACAAGATATTTCAAGGTAAGCTAAAGATGGTGCAACATGTGTGGTTGCAAGTAATAAATATGCTTCAGGAGACCCTAGCTGCGAAGTGTGATCTCTCTAAGGATATTGATTCAGGAGATGTGCGGGTGATTCAAAATTTGAATATTTTTTGTGCTGATTCTAGTGATGCTCTTTGTAAGAAACTACAGGTTAGAAGCAAGAAAGCTAAAAGGAAGGTTTGTAGGGAGGGAAAGTGGTCCCCCCCCCTCTGGGGACTCATAAGATTAATACTAATGGGTCTTCCAGAGGAAATCCCAGGCATGTTGGGGTTGGAGGAATTGGCAGGGATAGTTTTGGTAAGGTTATTTTCTTCTTCTCACAATATAAGGGATTACAGACCAATAATTACATGGAGGCTCTTGTTGTCCTCTTGGATCTTGAAAGAGGATGTGCTCTTGGATGGAGAAATATTATCTGTGAGTTTGACTCCTAGGTTGTCGTGGATATGTTGAATCTGCAATAGATGGAAGATGTGGATTGGCATCTGGCTGTGGTGGGTAGAAAAATTATTAGTTTGAGTGCTACTTTGGAGACAATCTCTTTCTGTTATGTCCCCCGTGAGTGGAATAGGACTGCTGATGGCCTAGCTAAGTGGGCTTCTAATCATGGGGAGGGGTGGAAGGTGGGAGATTGGGCTCACCTACCTCTAGATTGTGTTCATATTTTGGAGATTTTGGTCAAGGATGATATAGATGGTTAGTTGTGCCCCTTTAGGGGGCTTCTGTCTGTTTCATTTGTTTCCTCTTTCGGGCTTGAGGCCCTGCTTGATGTACTTTGCTGGTTGATTCAATAAATTTTTACCCTTTTTTAAAATAAAATAAAATAAAAATTTATGGTTTCATGTATTCTATATTCCATATATTAGGTGCTTGATATTGAGGTTCTATGTGAGTTTTGTAGATATTGTTAGGTTTTTAGAATTCCTCTAGATAGCTAGTTGGTGATACTCATGTGAAGGATTATACTACAAATGTATTGTAACTATGGTTTACTATGTAATATACTAGGGTAATTATGAGTGTGAATTTTTCCCTCAAAAGGGTTTCCCCATTGTACATGTGTGTTATGGTATATTGTTTATTTTAAGTTTAAATATGCTTCTATTTTTTATAATTGTTAAAAGATCAAAATTTACACAACACTCTCCTTTGAATATTAGTGTAGGAAGCATTATTCATGTACCTTCCTTTCATCTAGTATCAAAACCTAATCACCTCATATTAAAGGAATTGCGTAGAGGATTTTTTGTAGTCTTCATTGGAGTGGTAAATTACACAAAGAGGGTTTTGATATTATTATAGGAAGCAGTAGAAAATTAAGGAAAGAGATGGAGAAGTTCTCAGGAATAAAATTTGAGTTGTGGAAGCTCAAATATTTTCAATAAAATATTGATCCTTTGCATTAAGTGTGTGTGTGTCGAATGTGGAGAGGTCTAACGTCAACGCAAACCTTAATGAAATGGTTTACATTCAAAGTTTGAAGCAAGTAAAACTACTCTATTTGTAATACGATCAAACCTTTCAAATACGTATCATTTTCCTCTATTTCTAGGGATTTATTAAACCGTTTAGCCCTAAGATTTCTATGGGCACAATGGTTGTTAAAATGACTACCTAGAAAATGAGATTTGATGCTTAATATGCAAGCTAAGATGATTTCTATGTGCAAATGTGTGCTAGAAGAATTAGTGGTATGCTTCTAAATGAAACGAAACAATGAAAAGGATGATGAATACGATGATAAATGAAGGATGATGTTGATGATAAATGAACAAGTGGAGATGAGTGAGATGATATGAAACTAAAATGAACTATTCATGATTATGCATATGCTCAAATGCAAACATAAAACAAACTAGCCTAAAATGCAACTATGATGCAATGGGGATGATAAAATGCAACTATGAAGCAATTAAGTAATCTAAAATGAGAATGCAAAGTAACACATGATATGAAAACTAGTTATAAGACTCCATGAAAGCTCCAAGCTCCTAAGATAAACCTGCATAGTAACTTTACTCAAATTGTGGATGATAAATGCTAAGGCAAGAGGGTGTATTTATAGGGTTTCTCAAGCATTTTGTGAGGTGGCACCTATCAATGGTCTAGATTCGAAGGAGAAATAATAGACGGTGGAGATGAAAGGAATCCAGATGTTGTCCCCTTGACCAAAGACAACATGCCATGTGTGTGGAGAGAATCCTTTGACCAATTGGAAACATGCCAAATGTATCGAATTCCCAAGTGTGTGAAACAAAGACCCATTTGCTCTAAATTTGTTGGGAGTGTTGGGGAATAAAGCCATGTTCTTTTTCTCATTGGTGGAAGTGTGTGAGGATAATTCTAATTAATAATTAGGCCTATTTATTTTCATGTGACCTTTATGAGGTGGCACACAAAAAGTTGTAGAAATGTGCTCTAATTATTAATCAGGATTAAGGAAGGTTAATTAAATAAACATGTTTAGGGTATTTTGTTTATTTAATTATTTAGAAGAATGTGATTTTGGATAATTAAAAGGAAAGTGAACAATATAAATAAAGTAAGACCTTATTTATATGTAGTTGAAGTATTAATCAAATAGGTTGTATTTAATTAATTGAATATGATGACCGTTTCTAGGTGTATACATTTTTCCCCTCTTTGAAGTAATGTGTTTACATGTTTCTTGAAAGAAATTTTTGATGTTGATGCTCAAAAAAAATTCAATGCCCCAAACGATGCAAGATTTCGATGCCCCAGACCATGCCCTAGACTTTTGAATTTAAGGTATTGACGGATATATGCCCCCTCGAGAGATAAATCGATGAATGTGTGGATGAAATGTTGGAAGGATGTGATGGTGTTGTGATGATTATGATGATGATCCAATGTTGATTCAGTGAGATTTTGATGTCGGAGACGATTTATCTCTCGAAAGGTCATTGCAAGCTCTTTCTTTGAATAGTGTTGATTAATTACCCCTCCTTTTTTGGTAAAAATGGGAAATAAATCCCACCATAATTCCCTCCATTTTACCCTTAAAAGGTAAAAGTGGTAAAATCATATTCATTTGCACCTTGTGAGTTTGGAGAAGTTGAAGATTGGAGAGCTTAGAGGAAGATGGTGATCCCATACCACAAGCATCGTTTTGAGCGTCTTCATCAACTTGATCAGCTTGCTACCTCTGGACCTATGGTACACTTTATGAGAAACCTCTTTGTTAGTCATTTTCTTTCCTTTTAATGGTATTTTAAACGTTGTAGATAGGTGTTGTAGCTCGTTTGATGTTATTGTTGCACGTTCATATGATGTTTTTGCCGTTTTGAAGTGTTTGAGTGTGTTTGAGAGTTTTGGCTCCTTTGGGGTCCCAAATGGCACCTTTGGAAAGCTTGAAATTCAAGTTTTTGTGTCATTTGAGAGTTTTGGCACCTTTGGGGTCCCAAATGGCACCTCTTACAAGGTTGAAAATGCTTGTTTTTGGGTGTTTTAGGAGTTTTGGCACCTTTGGGGTCCCCAATGGCGCCTCTTGCAAGCTTGAAATTCATGTTTTTGTGCTCCAACATTGTTTTGGCACCTTTGATGTTCCAAGTGGCACCTCTTACAAGCTTGAAAATGGAGGTTTTTGAAGTTAAACTCTATTTTGGCGTCTTTGGGGTCCCAAATGGTGCCTCTTGCAAGCTTGAAAAACATGTTTTTGAGATGCAAACTCTGTTTTGGCACCTTTGGGGTCCCAAATGGTGCCTCTTGTTTCCTTGGAAAGTCTTTATCGTGGTTGATTCTAGGTGGTTTAAGCCTGTGTTTTTCCCTGTTTGAGAAGGTGTGACTGTGGAAAGCCCCCGTGATGATGTTCGCAAGATGTTTCTGAGTCCTAGTAGTCATTTTCCTTGTCATGTTTTGGATTGATTTCAGTCTGATTGTGAGATGTGCATTGTTTGATTGATGTTCGAGTAAGATAGTTGATGATTTGATCTCATGATAGGCGAGAATCAAATGAGAGAACCAATGATATATCGACCTCATGATAGGTGAGGAGTGATGATGGTCTGATAGCATATCAACCTCATGATAGGCGAGGATCGATGGTGTGATGATTGATGTATCGTCCTCATGATAGGTGAGGAACGATGATAGGATTGATAACATATTGACCTCATGATAGGCGAGGATTGATAATGGTTTGATAGCATATCGACCTCATGATAGGCGAGGATCAATAAAAGGATTGATTGCACATCAACCTCATGATAGGCGAGGATCGATGATGGTTTGATAGCATATCGACCTCATGATAGGTGAGGATTGATAATGATTTGATGGCATATCGACCTCATGATGGGTGAGGATCGATAATGGTTTGATATCATATCAACCTCATGATAGGCGAGGATCGTTAATGGTTTGATAACATATCGACCTCATGATAGGTGAGGATCGATGATAGGATTGATTGTCCTGATTGACTGAGTTGATGATTGTTTTGATTGATTTGATTGTCTTGATTGAACCTGATTTGATTAACTACACATTACTTTGAATAACTGATAGTCTTGTTTAAACATGACATTGATTGACTGATAATATTGATTGAACATGACATTGATTGACTGATAATCTTGATTGAACATGCTTTGATTAGGGAGATTCAGAGGTACTCTAGTCTCGGGAACATTTCCCGAAGACATGGAACATGGTTCATCATTTGTCCATAGAAAATTTGGATATTATCACACGTTATGGGTTGAACTCCTTATTAGATATCCCACAGTATCAGATCAATAGAGGTTTGTTGATGACATTGGCAGAGAGGTGGCATAGTGACCACAACACCTTCCACTTAGCCACGGGAGAGATGACAGTGACTCCAAAGGATGTCTATCGTATTCTGTGGATCCTAGTGATGGGAGAGATAGTGGTGTATGATAAGATAGAGCAGGGTGGGACAAATTCATTTCAGACGTTATGCCTAGATGATCATGTTACAGGCTGATGGATTCCTTAGACAAAGATGGTTAGCAGATATGATCCTTTTCCATGTGTGCTTTCTGGATTCATTGGTGGATTCCTTTGTCCTGATCATAGGTCAAAGGGATTTTCAGCAGGTTGGGGTCATGTGTTATTGTGGATGACACTTGATGGTACTAGATATGCCTGGGGCTCATGCATGTTAGCCCACCCATACCGAGACTTGCACGAGGTTGTTTATTACGGGGCGGCGAGCCTGTCATGTGGTGTCACATTATTGCAGACTTAGGCATGGGAGCATATAGCCATCACTCATCCCATGGGAGAGAGACATCGACCACCAGGGGGACCCTATGTTTTCTGTTATAGTGGTCCACATGTCTAACATAAGTTGGGAAAGGTTGACTATTGGAGGTGTGCTCTGGATGATTTGGAGACTGTCACATGGCACCCGTACTTGGATTGTGAGTAGTGGTCAGAGGATCAGCTGGAGATGCCATATATGTTGTTATCCTGCTATTTGATTGAGCGAACACATGTTGTGCTTGAGTGATACCTGTATCTACGAGTATATCTATAGTTTGGACGGGTTAAGGGGATGCCCCTGGGAGTTTCCCATTATGCACATCAATGATAGGATGTTTTAGAGTGGGGCCCCTGTGTATCATATGAGGCAGCTTGTACAGAGTACTATACCTTGACACCAGGTGTATGGGATTATGTTCTGTATATTACAAATGCCAGGATGACCGAGGATTATTCAAAGGTCTTCCACGTGCATCCCTTTCCTAGATTTACTCATCCAGAGGAGCCAATACCGCTAGTTGATGGAGAGGGAGGAGATGACGAGGGTGGTGATGATGGTGGGGAGGGTGTTTGCAGAGGTGATGATGGTGGTGCAAAGGTGATGGTGGTGGGGAGAGTGATGATGGTGCAGTGGGTGGTGGAGAGAGTGATGATGGTGCAGATGACAATTATCCATTTTATTTTGTAGTTTCAAGGCGCAGGAGGAGTGTTATCGTAGCTCAAGCGGTGCTTCCCAAGATTTGGATTGGGATACCTTCTCATCAGCAGGCATCCCAGATAGTGGATTTGTAGGCAGAGGTTCATTCATTTTAGAGCGAGATAGTGCATGATCGAGCATAGATTGTGTCCCTTCAGGATGAGTTAGGGTAGTGTCGGGCACATATTGATATTTTGACAACTGATAGAGGGACATATAGGCAACAAATATAATAGTTGCAGGCACAAATGATCATACTTACTTTAGAGAGGGATGCCTTTAGACACTGAATAGAGCAGGTTGAGGCCATTGCCAAGAGGATACAATAGATGAAACCATCTGCAGGTACAACGGATTTCTTCAAAGAGATCCGACACATTTCTTAGGAGTTGCAGTTTTACAGAGGTAAATATCATGAGTTGGTTCCTCCTGAGCGACGAGAGAGTTTTGTACAGTCTCGTTCTGGCAGATCTCAGACTGTTAGCATGGGTGTCACACATCCATTTCCTGGAGATAGGAGAGATCCAGGTGCAGGTCCATCAAGTAGAGGAGGTACTAGTTCCATGAGAGCAGCAACATTTGGTGGGAGCTCAACATAGCATTTTGTGATGTTCCTTGGACATTGTGTGTACACCTTTTGTGAGATTGAGGATGTATTTCCCATGGTACAGTGCCCTTTTGGATTTTGATGTATCTCATCCTACTTTTGGATATCCTTGTACACATGGACATTATGACATTTTTAATGATATATGATATGCAGCAGTGATTATGATCTAAATGTTGATATGCATTTGATTTCACTATTATGATATGCAATGTTGTAAATTTATTTAATTTCTATGTGATGATAATGATTAGGCAATGTGATGTGATGAATATGATTATGCAATGTGATGTGATTTATTATGATTATGCAATGTGATGTGATGATTATGATTATGCAATGTGATGTGATGATTATGATTATGCATTGTGATGTGATTGAATGTGCATGACTTCAAATGTTCAAGGCCTTAAGCTTGAATAAATGAGTCTTTCCAACTTCCAAAAGTTGTGGGAAGACTACAGTAGATTGATCTTTTAAGGTTCATAACTCTGAAATATTTCCCAACTTTATTGGAAATATGAAGAGACTCACTTATTTAAGTGTAGTGGATGACATGATTTTGATGTTGGAAATGATATGCAATGTATGTCCTTTATTATTTTCTTTTGTATTTTATGAGGCAAATATTATGATGGAATGTATGAATGTAAATGAGATGAGAATGTTTTCTAACATATGCCAGTGATAATGCAACAAATGTGCAACTAAATGAGAATGATGTGTTTTTGGTTAATTTCCAGTGTACTCAATCCATTAATAATATAGATGACACCATTGTGAAATTGTTTCAGCATTGAAAAACCCCATAAATACACATGCAATACCAACATGAATGCAATCTAACTTAACTATGCAAATTTCGTATTCAAAAGTTGTCATTTATATTAACCAATTTGTTGTGCTCTTTATCATCATTGGGCCTTTAAAATGTTGAAAGTGAGTACAAGCATCAATGGCATAGTTTAGAACAAGATGACCTAAGTACTACTTTCATGATGTTTTAAAATTGCAAGTTAACACAAGCATCTACGTATAATCAAACCGAGATGACCTGAGCATTACTTGCATAAACAGACAAGAGTTCATCTTTTTCCTATGCAAATTTAGAATGTCATAAGTGATACTTTGTAGTGCACGTCTCGCAACAACTTGCATAGTAATAATGATAAACTCACAGACAACATACAAAGAAAAATCACACTCCTTCCTTGCTCCTCTAGTTCGATACATCATTAAGAACTTGAGAGATATGATAACAAAAATCAAAGTAGAACAATTGGAACTTTTGTGTTTAATGTGATAAACCCTTGATTCAGAAAGATCATCCTCCTTTTGAAGTTTGTGTTTGTAACGTTGGTTCAACGACTATTTTCCTGTTGATTCAAGCTCAAAGTTTATTTGCCCCTAGTGAGTGCAGGATTTTCCCCCCAGTCCAAGGTGAGACACGACCATGACGACCAAGACCTAACCTAAAGACCTATCCTAGGGGCCTCGGGGGCTGATAAAAAAATTAGCCAAGACCTAACCTAAAGACCTATTCTACCTATTGAGGTTGAGATACCATTCCTGTGTGTGGCACTTAAAGGGATGATTTCAGATGAGGATTACAAAGTATCTAGGCTACAAGAATTAGAATTGTTGGATGAATGCCAACAACATGTAGTTGATCACCTAAAAGCTTATCAACAAAGGATATCTAGGAGCTACAATCACAGAGTAATACCTAGAGCATTTCAGGTGGGTGACTTAGTCTTAAAAGAAAACCCCGTAATCAACAAGTTGAGAGAAGGGGAAATTTGAACCTAACTGGATGGGTCCCTTTGTTATAGTATCAGTCTTTGGATCAGGAGCATATCAGTTATCCACACTAGAAGGGGATCTATTTGAAGAACCCCTCAACAACTTGCATCTCAAAAGGTTTTACACCTAGCTCATCCAATGCATTGGTAAAGGTCCTAGAAAAATACCAAAAACATTAGAAAATGTCCTAAAAAAATACAAAAAAAAAGAGAATAAAAAAATGCAAAATCCGAAAAAAAAAAAATAGAAAAAGGATTGAAAATAGTAAAGAAAAAGGATCGTCCTCTAGTGAAAATATATTTTGTGCATGTGTCGAATGTGGAGAGATCTAACATCAACACAAACCTTAATGAAACAGTTTACATTCAAAGTTTGAAGCAAGTAAAACTACTCTATTTGTAATACGATCAAACCTTTCAAATGCATATCATTGCCCTCTATTTCTAGGGATTTATTAAACCGTTTGGCCCTCAGATTTCTATGGGCACAATGATTGTTAAAATGACTACCTAGAAAACAAGATTTGATGCTTAATATGTAAGCTAAGATGATTTCTATGTGCAAATGTGTGCTGGAAGAATTAGTGGTATGCTTCTAAATGAAACGAAACAATGAAAAGGATGATGAATACGATGATAAACGAAGGATGGTGTTGATGATAAATGAACAAGTGGAGATGAGTGAGATGATATGAAACTAAAATGAACTATTCTTGATTATGCATATGCCCAAATGAAAACATAAAACAAACTAACCTAAAATGCAAATATGATGCAATGGGGATGATAAAATGCAACTATGAAGCAATTAAGTAATCTAAAATGAGAATGCAAAGTAACACATGATATGAAAACTAGTTATAAGACTCCATGAAAGCTCCAAGCTCCTAAGATAAACTTGTATAGTAACTTTACTCAAATTGTGGATGATAAATGCTAAGGCAAGAGGGTGTATTTATAGGGTTTCTCAAGCATTTTGTGAGGTGGCACCTATCAACGGTCTAGATGCGAAGGAGAAATAATAGACAATGGAGATGAAAGGAATCCAGATGTTGTCCCCTTGACCAAAGACAACATGCCATGTGTGTGGATAGAATCCTTTGACCAATTGGAAACATGCCAAATGTATGGGATTCCCAAGTGTGCGAAACAAAGACCCATGTGCTCCAAATTTGTTGGAAGTGTGGGGGAATAAAGCCATGTGCTTTTTCTCATTGGTGGAAGTGTGAGGATAATTCTAATTAATAATTAGGCCTATTTATTTTCATGTGACCTTTATGAGGTGGCACACAAAAATTTGTAGAAATGTGCTCTAATTCTTAATCAGGATTAAGGAAGGTTAATTAAATAAACACGTTTAGGGTATTTTGTTTATTTAATTATTTAGAAGAATGTGATTTTGGAGAATTAAAAGGAAAGTGAACAATATAAATAAAGTAAGACCTTATTTATATGTAGTTGAAGTATTAATCAAATAGGTTGTATTTAATTAATTGAATATGATGATCATTTTTAGGTGTATACATTAAGAACCATTCAATGTTAGAGTTTTGGGCATCTCTTAACCAACATATCATCTCCTTTGTTCCCTTAAACTTTGAATTCCTGATCATGTGCCTTAAATCCTTTTTCACTCTTAAGTTTAAGACTTGTGCTTCCTAGATTACTATTTCCTTGACATCCTCAATTTCTAATCCCCAAAAGTCTTCACTAAACACATAATTTTCCCAAAATCAATTGACTTTTAGAATTTCTTATTTTTCCATGCCTTATGCTCATTCTCACTAGCTTTTCAAAGTTCCCTTTCCCTAAGTACCCTTTATGTCATCCTTGACCACAATCTCCCAATCTATTGCTAACAAAGAATTATGTAGACTTTATATTGGAGCTTTAGGACATCCTTTATCTGAGTACCTTGTTTGGACTTTCCCTTACTTCCTAACTCTTGACTCAATGTTTTCAATACGTACCATATCAATGTTGAAGTTACGACCTTCCCTCTACTTAGGTACTTGTTGCCTATCATGGTTGACTCCCAAACCCCACCAATTCCTTCATTCAATGTTTTGGATTTATGCTTTCATCCACCCCTTTTCCTTGGTACTATTTTTAATGTGCTTCTCTAAAACTCCATCACTTGATAAATTCCCTTTTAATTCCTATTAGAGTTTGAGGAATGGATTTCCCTTCAAAATTCTACTATGAGTCATATGTGAACCTTGATCCCTAAAATCTGTTAGAATTGTGAAACAAGCACAAAACCACGAGCCACAAGATCAAACAACAAACAAATACACCTTCCACGCAAGAGATCTACAAAAAATATATGCAATATTCTTCAACAAGAAAAAGCTACATAAGAGACTTTCGAGAAGATATGAAAGCTCCAGATAATATTCGAGAGATATTTACAATGAGGGTTGAGTGCTTATAAGAGAAAAACCCCAAATGAGAAAGAGATCAAATCATGACAAGTGTCAACATCACATGAGATGTGACATAATGATCTAATATTAGCTCAACTAATAAAGCATAAAACACTCCTAAGTTTAGCTTAAGTGCACACGAATAAATTATACTAGTAATCAATTAAATATTAATTAATTATTAGCTAATGCATGATTACTATAACACCCCCCTTAAGATGAACTTAGGGAGTAGATAAAAACCCTAAAAAGAATGCATGATGGGTCCCAACAAACAAGGCCAAATAAGGTACCCATGTACAAACAAAAGATCTCTATAATGTGGAGAAATATAGAAAACCTCATGGGAAAAAACTCCACTCCAAAAAGAGATAAAATCCAAGTGAAGGACTGAAGAAGCCTCCAAACAAGACAATGTTTTCCCAAAAGATAGGAACAAATGATGAACAAAAACAACACCACTGAAGCATGAAGAAGCTGCAAACACTTTCGAAGAATGACTGCTGAAATGTTGAAAGAAGAACCTCCGCTGAAACATATGATGATCAAGATCAAGAAGACATGACTCTGTATGAGTTCCCCCAACGACACTACTCGAATCCAATGGAAAACCAAGACAAACATCAAGAACTCAAAGATACAGATGGCACAAGTACCAATAGTCTGAAGAACTGAAGAACTGATCAAGTGAAAATGGAAGGTCGCCTCCAGAAATAGGAATGCAAGAGTGTCCATATGGTAAGTGCTCCATCTCACCAAAATGCATGGGTAACCAGCCGCTGCATCCGCCTAGTACATAGGAACAAATATTGTATACATAGCTCACTCCAACGCGAAACCAAGGAAGCATTAGCACCAATAGTAGAAAGCCCCCCATAATTCTGACAAGGGAGAGGTATGATAGGTACACTGAAACTGAATGCCTGAATGTAGTGCATGATAAAGAACCAAGAACATCTGAATGTGCAGACATGAAAGTACAAGCATATATAAAGGGTGTGCAAATCAAAGCACACATGCATGAGAAAGGTATGAAGGAAAATAAAGGCAAACATCAACCCCCATGATACTTTATATCATAGTGCAAGTACAATAAGGCACAAAGTGATGTGCAAGATCCCATAATACAGGTGCAATACAGAGGCACTTTATCTTAGTGTGTTTACATATGATAAATACATGCAATGTGAGCCCATAATGTCCAAAAAAGGACTACATGCTGAAAATACAATTCTCTTACAAAAAAAGAGGAAATTGGTAGCACCATGATGAAGTACATGAAAAAACATGCACTTTCTAAAAAAATGACACCCAAAAATGTGTCTGAATGTAGAAGATATGGCCCGTCGAAGTCTCCAAAATGAGAACTAAACAACAACAACACTAAGAAAACTGAATTCTAGAAAAAAATAGAAGTAAAAAACTGGAAAATACCTACACCACCGGAAAAATATCGAAATTCTACCCCTTTTAAAAAAAAATTGCACTAAAAAATTCAAAACTTGTTTTACCTCTAATCAAAAACTCAATGGACCTAGATATATTATAAAATGATATGTGGCCTATGCATTTTGATGAGGATTGTTTTAAAGAAGGTGTAAGGTTTGGATTTGTATTCATTTCCCCTAAAGGTGAGTCCTTCAAATATTGTTTCAAATTAGGGTTTGAGTGTACACACAATGTGGCATATTATGAAACTCTATTGTTAGGTTTAAATATTTCCTTGAAGAATAAAGCAAAGGTGCCTAAAGTGTTTGGAAACTCATATTCAATTATCTCCTATATTAAAGTGAAGTATTCTTTTAAAAAAATATTAAAGCAATATAAGAATGATTATTTGGATATCATTGAGCTATTTGATGCTTTCTCTATTGATGATTATGGTTAGGATTTGAATTCAATTGTTGATGATGAATTTATATCATGTAGGGTAGATAATCAAGTTATTTTTTTGACTTCCAAACAATAAAATTTTGTAAATTTTCATATGTTTCTTCATTGTCCTAATTTTAGAATTTAATTAACAATTAACTTATTCTAAGGTACTAATTATGTAGATTATGCAATTTAAATTTTTATTTTAAGGAGTTAAACACTAATGCAATTTATTTTTTATAAATTAATCATTTTTGTGTTAAGTACTATTAAAAATAATAATGCATAACCAAACAAATTCAACATAAAAAAATTCTAATTTAGTTGGTAAAATTTTGGTTTTAAATATAATTTTAGTTGATAAATTAGATTAGGAATAGTAAATTCATGAACATATACCTATTTTTAATCTTTTCAATCAAATTCAAAGAAAAATTAATTATAGAAATCAATTTGAGAAAGTCAAACATAGTTGTACTTATAATCATAAAATCATTAATATAATTTAAATGAAATAGAATGTTTGCATGATTAATTAGTGATCAAATTCAATAAGGAAGCCTCTATTTTGAAACAAGCAATTCCTAAATCACTAAATAAAGCCCCTTGAATGTTCAATCCAAACACTCTTTGATTGAGGATTCTGATAAACCTCTAATTCATTTCAAAAAGACTCTTGAGGCTAGCCACCTTTCAAGAAAATGGACCTTTGTCATTTCACATTATAATTTCCATAACTTGTGTTTATGTTGGTATGCTAAAACATGCATCAACAAAAATGGTGCTAGGAGGGTGAACAAATAAGTGCTAAGATAGGTAAAAAAAATTAATATTTTAATATTTAATCTACCTTTTCTTAGCTGAAATTTATCATTTTACAAAAATACAAAAAAATCATAAATCATAAAATACAAGATTTTTTTGTTAAGAACAAACAAATTTGTCTGTCAAATCATAATTATAATTAGAGGATAATTTCATGATGATGGTGAGCTCTTTATGTGTGCCTAGGGATTTTTACCAAATTCTTGTGTTTGCATACAACTAGTTGCCTACTTTCTCTAATAATATTAGATAAAATATACATGAACAAATCAAGTTTTTTAGGGATTTATAGCTATAAATTAGATTAATTATGAAATTTATTTTCCTTTGAACACTTTCCATGATGCAATGCTACAATGGCATGCTTGCTTGATACCTAACTCCATAGATTTTTGGGAAGAACTGGAAATGTATTCATAAATCAATATGGAGCAAAAATAAGCATTCATTCAATTTGTAGTTGTAAGGAGACAATTTTGTGAGCCTATTGTCCATTTAAACTAACAATCTCCCAAGTTATTGGAAAGATAAATGTTATATTTAAACATAAATCAAATTGACTTGTTAAATCGATATTTGTGAGGGTTGGACCATTTTTTGCTACAATAATAAGAAACACACTAGGAATGATCATGGTATAAATGAATTTTCAAAGAGCCTTGACATTAGCCCAATTATAATATGACCACACACAAGGAGTGCAATATGACCTCCCATCTTGAGTATGTATGGAATGCAACAAATGCGAGAAAAAAATTACCTATTCAGAGTTAAGGTCTCTCAACCTTGGAAAGTACTTAATTTAATTATTTATTATTTAGCATTATCTTATAATTTATATTATATTTTTAATTAACATTTGTGATCCACCTCAAATGGCGGATTGGAATTTGTGTAAGACATATAATCTCTTATGTCCATAATTTTTACATTTTTTTGTAAGTTAATAGATGTGTGTGGGGAAACACCCATATAATGAGCAAATTAAAAATATAGACTACTTCATACCCAATAATGGGGAGCATAAATAATAGTTTGCTTCAGACCCATGAATGGGGAGCACTAAATGACAGAGATAAAAAAACCTACATCATACTCAAAAGGTCAAAAAAGAGCCAATGCCAAAATAAAGATGGAGACCAATCGGCCATCAGCACAACACACATAATAACAACCACCCCAAGGCATATCTCAGAGGGCCTTCTTGGCCTTCTCCTTTTGCATACTCCTGGTAAGGATGGAATCCATTTCCCATTGTTTTCCTTCGTCAACAACATCTCTGCCTTCAATCTGAAGCTTCTCAGCCTCTAATTTGCACCCCTTTCTCCTTTTGGTTGGGAAGTTTGGTTTGGAGATGGCACTAGTCATTTGAAAGAGGGTGCAATTTTTAATAGGAACACCTAGTTCATCAAGATCTAGAAAATCATGCAAATCCTCATCCAAGTCATCCATGAAAGTATACGAGCCCTCAAAATTAGATTCATTATCATTCATCACGGTTGAAAGAGGAGGTTCGGCAGTGGGAAAAGGGGGCGAAGCCACAATAAGAGAACCAATGGGCGAGGAGGAGTGATGGTCCACACTAGTGGAGGCCCCCATCAAGGCCACAGAAATAGGACATGGGTCCTCAAGAGCAGCCAAAAATTTCCCGTGATTACGCCAAATGAAATCTGCATCTAGACTACTTAGCTTCTTAACCCATTACTTAAGCCAAAAATGCCTAGCAGTGGCAGACTTAGGAGAGGTACAACCGGTGATTTTGTCCCGCAACATGTTGCAGTGAAAACCCCTGAAGGGAAGACCTTCATAATTAAGAAATTAGGTCGAGGTGTCGTGAGTAGAATGGATCAGAATTGAGTGATGCAATGGTTTGGAGATGTCTATGATAACACAAACCCTTGTGAATCTATTGTAGGGGGCACTAGGATCCAATCTAACAAAGGTTCCAAACTGCTTGATCATATTTTTAATGAGTTTCAACACTCACAATATTGGCGGGAGGTTATACAACCTGATCCAAATGGGGACTGAAGTAACCTTAGCAGCCGCAAGATCAAAGAACATCTAGACCAATCCAAAAAGAATAGGCCAAACTGGCCAGAGAACCAAGGGCTCGCCTGCTTAACAAAGGTACAGTCTTCCATAGAGGCAAAGCGAAGTAGGAAAAAACCAAAGTCGACGATGTTGATGTCTAGAAGTGATATATTGCTCCAGGAAGCCCTCATCCAATCAATAAATTTATCAATTGGAGGCCTCTTGTTCAGACAACGAACAAGGAGGGACCTGTTCCTAATCACATCCAAAAGTCCATCAATGTAGGGATCTGATAAATGGAAATCTACAGGGGTATCCATAAAAAAACCTCTGATTCCCCCAAGGAACCGATGAGGGGCTTAACTGGCGGCAACAAGGAGCTATCCGAACTAACTTGTGATTTGCAATACTCTGAGCACTCATGATAGGGATTACTTTTGTTCCTAACCTTGCGATGAAGAGAGGAGCCAAGGGTGGAGGAACAATGGTAGGCGGAGAGGAGGGGGGGAAATTCCCTGTCGATTCCCTAGGTGAGATAACAACATCCTTCGCTCCCTTGGTTCACAATTTTCCCTTCTGCCCTCCATTCGTACCCACTCCAACACCTTGACGTCGCCTCCCATCCACTGTAGCACCAGTGGAGTGTCCTGCACATTTTCTCATCGTGAGTAACAAATACTTCTAATTTTTTACATAATTTTCAAGTTATCATAAGGTGGATATATTTAGAATATTTTGAGTGCCCCTCTTTTCAAGGATTCTATGACAAGTTATGTTGGTGTCTTATGATGTATAAGAGCCAAGAATAGGGGAGTTAATTTGAAATCTTGACCAGCTATGATAAGATCTATTATTTTTTATATGGACCCTATTTTGACACAATAAATAAATTATGACTAGTTTAGCACCACTATGCCAAACTAGGAGTTAAAAATAATTATTTATTTACTATTTTTAGCAAGTGACATGAAATCTTCATGGGTGGCATTGAAAATTATGCCCAAATTAGGAATCACCTTTGGGGATTTTTTATTATGGTTTTAAAAATCATTTGTGAATTCGTAGCATGTTCAATGGTCTATAAATTAGTGCTTGATGAAGTGATTTCATATGAGAATTTACAAGTACATAGGTTTTGCTTGAATGCTACCCAAATTATTCGAAGTTTATTTTTGATGAATTAATCCTATATAAAATTCAATTCAAGTGTATTATAATCCTCTTTCATATTTGATCATATATTATGTAGGTTTTGGAGTGTGGGTTTTCTTTTCAAAAAGGTTTTCCCCACATAAATCACTATGTTATGGTATATTTGTTTATCTATTTAAGGTTATGTTTTTATATTTTTTATAATATGTTTGGATTAAATTTTAATTTTTTTATACATCATCCCCTTCAAGATTAGTGTAAGAAGTTATTCCTTCATACTTTTCTTCCTTACAAGCATGGTATCAAAGCTTAATCACCTTTGGTTCTAGTTGTTAAGTAGATATATTTTTGATCTAATAATTATTTGAGTGGAAGATTGTGTAGAAGAACTTTGCGACATTTATTGTATGAAATAAATATGGTGATCGCATTAGGGAGGATTAAGGTAGAAATTTTTTTTGGCATAAAATTTGAGATATAGAAAATGAAAATGGAAGATCTATTGATTAATCATGATCTATGGGATGTTGTTGATGCAAATATTGAAAGGCCTTAAAATTCTACTCAAGAAATTCTTATTAGGATAAAATGGAAAGATAAGGGTCTAATTATATTGTGCCTTATAAATTCTATTCTTATAAGGGTCTATGAAAGAAATTTTGAGAGACCTATCAAGCCAAATAATTATTGAATAAAATATTATTGAGGAAGAAACTTTATTCCTTGAGGATGGAAGAAGTAGAAAAATTCAAACTACTCAAAATAATTTAATGTCACTAACTCAATTAATATCTATGGGTGTAAAGATAGATGGGGAGGAAAGATGTAAAAGCTTGTTGTGTTCATTACCAAACTCATGGGACAACCTAGTCATGGATATTAGGACCACTTCTATCACTCTAAAGGTAGAGGATGTAGGTTGAAGGGCACACAATCTACTGAGAGGGGGGGGGGGTCAATCAGTAGATCTAAATAATTTTGGTATTATTTAACTTTTACTATAGTTATATGATTCTTCACAACAAACTCCACATAAGCAATAAAAGCATGAAAAAAAAAAAACAACATAAAGCACACATAAGTGAACTCTAGATGTGCATGGAAACCTAAGATGGGAAAAACCACGATGAGAATAGCTTCTTGGATCTACTGTCCAAATCCAACCTCATAATGCAAAAAATGTACAAGTGAATTTTACACACTGAAGTAGGCACCAAACTACTGGAGACAACAATCCCCTAATGTGCTAGTAGGCACCAACCTACTAGAGACACTAATCCCCTGATAAAACAATACAAAGGGTAGAACACCAATCATACCGGAATATAATGATAAAGCTTGCGGATCTGAAATATAACTCTAATATGTGTTAGAATCAATGCTAACACTCTTCCTCATTGAGAATTATCTTTTGATACTAGTGCTCTCTTTTCTTCACAATTTTGTACTCAAAATCACATCACTCAATCACAACTAAGCAACTAATATAAATGATATAACTCATGCATATAATGCATCTGAATATTTGAAATACATACATGACATTACATTAACACTCATCCATGTTAGCTAGAGATCCACAAAGATCCACATGACATAAGGTGGACCTAAATTCAAATTACATGAAATGTGTAATATAATGGTCCAAACACAAATTTCTTTCGGCCAAAAGAACTTGATATCATGCACCACCACAAGAACCTTAAGCAAGTCCTATCTTAACACTACACACAAGATTTGAATTCCACATGCTACTAGCTATTATCACACACACCTTGAACTTCAAATAGGCTGAAGAACCTTCTAACACTTCAAACTTCTTGTACATTGAACAAATCTTTTGGAAACTTAGGAAATTGATAAAAACAAGTGTAGACATACTTTCCTTCCAAATCGTCGAGTAATATTACATTTCTGAAAGAAATTCCAACCACATTTGTATTGCTAGAGAAATATCTCGACCTAAAAGATATACTTTGCATGGTATAATAAGCATACAATACACACCAACAATCAAAAGGCAGTCACATATCAACAAAACTCTATGTATGTTACTTGATATAGGATCTAATTGATGAGACAACTTCTTCATGAAGAACACTTATGTATACATAGCACTTTAATTCAAGGGGAATATAATGAAAATTCTAGTGCTCCTACAATCTATTTCATCTTTGAAAACCTTCACATCTAATAGCCTTGACACCCTTTGACAACAACTGGCAACAACCTTTAACATCAATGACAACCTATGTTCAACATAGGTAATTGTTTTTCCAAAAATATGAGGAATAAGGTCCCTTTAAGTGCCAAAAGTCCTTGGGTATTCAAGGAAGACCAAAATAAAATGAAAAAATAATGACAAACAACATGAAAAATCCATATCCAAGTCCAAGGGAAGATCTAAATATCTAAAAATTCTAAAGCCATTTGCTAGAACTGTGGTAAACTTGGTCACTTTTGTAAGGAGTAAAAAGAAGAGATTTGATTCTAATCCTAAGTCTAAGAAGGAATATGGTGAGGAATTCATTGCATATTTGGACACTCAATCAAGTGAGAATATATGGCTAATTGACTTAGTTTAATCCTTTAATATGACCTCAAATAAACATAAAAAATGTAAGTATTAAAAGTATAGAGGAGGTAAGGTGTACTTGGGTGATAATTCAAATTTAGCTATTGTTGGCCATTATAGTATAAAAATTATTTTTTCTAATGGTAGAGTTAAGAGATTTGATGGTGTCTTTCATATCTTAGGATTATCATACATAATCTATTATCTATGATGGAGCCAATAAATGTGAGTGTGCATGTGGTGTTTTTGAAGTAGGTGTTAAAATGGTAAGAGGTTCTATGTTGATTACTAGATGAAGTAGGGTGGGAAATTTAATTTAGCTTCATGCATGCACTATTGAGTGCAATAGTACTTATGTGAAAATTAAATTTGTAGCTACTTTTTTGGATACAAAGATGGTTTCCTCTTCACCAAATAGTTTTGGTTTTTAGGTACCTAAGGGTGCTATTTCTACTCAATCTAAGTTTCTTGTAGAAAAACTATGTTATAAAACCACAAGCTAGGTCATATAGGAGAAAAGGGTCTATAGTCCTTTAAAAATAAAACCTTAGTTAAAGGTTTGATATATTATAATCTTGAATTTTATTTCTATGAGCTTTGAATTTATGGAAGATAAAATCATATTTAGTTTTACTCAAGTTCTCATAGAATTGTGGGATTTTGGATCTTATTCATTTAGACGTGTTTTTCATATTGATGTTCCTTCAATTGTAAAATCTATTTATTGTGTTCCATTTATTGATGATTATAGAAAAAGGACATGAGTTTATTTTCTAAAGAGTAGATATAAAGTTTTCAATGATTTTAAAGAATTTAAAGGAATGGTTAAGTTATAAACGAGAAAGAAAATAATTTTTTTGAGGAATAACAATGATGATTTGTTTCTCTAATGATTTAACAAATTTGGTAAATATTATTTAATAAATAGTTATAGTACACTATAAAGAAACTATATGTATTTTTAGTAATCAATGATTACAATACACTAACAAAGTATAAGCCTTTATAGGAGTATCACTGACAAGAAATCATGAGCAATTTTAGTAGCATGGAAATACTTATAAAACTCACTATTTTGATCCCTAATGCATGTGTGAATATAAATAGACACATAAAAAAGGTAGATTTACAATACCTTGGGAACCAAAACCATTGGCCAAGAAAGCAACACAAAAGCACCTAAAATTGATCAATTTTTTGGGGCCACTATCCTTGAACACCCCCATGGTGGGATCCCTCAACTCCACAAAGGGGGTATTTGGGCCATTTTCATCGAGATTATATATTAAACATAGGATTGCAAGCTTGAAAAACCTTTCTTAATAAAAATACACTTTTGATGAAATAAAAGAAGCCAAAAACTATATGGAGGTTTATTCTTACAAGTATTTGGGCAATACATATGAATAGTGAGGAGAAGCATGAGAAGGATAAGAAGTTAAATCTATAGGTACATGCAACTAAAGGAGAGGGGGTAGTAGAAGATATGAATGTAGGAATTTTAGTAATTTAATTTATCAGTTACAAGAAAACACAAAACAAATGATGTGTATGGTAGAATCCTTCTTCAAATCTAAAGGGGAAGCTACCTAAGATCTAAAATAAATCTATAACTAAGCTAAACAAAACCTAAAATTAAAAATACACTCTAAATAGGAGTGGCCAAATGTTTAATAAATATGATCAACTCTGCTACTTGTACCTTTAATAGATTTGGTAGTCTCATATTTATTAATTCTCTATACTATAGTACTTCTTGACCCATTTAGTTCTTCAATTTCTTGTACTCTAGTAGTGGGTCCTAAATTAATAGTAGAAATGTTTAAATTACTAGGTTGTAAATCTTTTTTGTCATTCTCGGTTGTAGTAGTTGACACATTGAAAATCTTAGAAATGAAGGAAAATTTGGTCATATCACACCTTATTTAACATTCTTCTTTTCCTTAGTTTTCTTGATAATACTCAAAATACTTTCTAAATTCAACTTAGTAGTATCTATCACTGACTTCCTATGCTCCAATTGTTCCTACAACCATTCTAAAGCAATATATTGTTCTATATTTTGATTTTGTGGAGATGGAGGATGAGAAACATTAGTTTTATTTTTTCTACATTTACATCAACCTCTCCTACTTTCTCTTTCTCCATTTCTACTCCAATGCCATACAATCCATAAGTCACCTCCTTTTGGACTTCATCTACAATATTTTATTTTTTTGATGTCTTATCTTGATCAACCTATAAATTTGGAAAATCTTGTGGCAAGGTATAAACATTAATACTTTCTTGAGTGTATAAATCCTCATAAAATTTCTCCAAATTCTCCATAGAGGGAGGTTTTAAGACATCTTGAGAAGTAGAAACTGTAGCATCCTTAGGGTTTTGGCCCAAAAATGGTCTATTGATTTCAAAGAGTGTTGTAGTAGCAACCTCCTTAGGCATATGAGACAATTGAGAAATGAAGTGTTTTGGGAGATAAAGAGAAGTAGAAGGAAGATAAAAAAAATGGGATGGTGGATGATATGATAGACATCATAAATCGTGGTAATGACATGGAAGGTGAAGAGGATTGATATGTGTGTGAAAAGTTAGGAGAAGAATTGGTGTTTATATGTGAAATGGAATGAGTAGTAATAGGTGGGATAGTGGAAATAATAGGAGATTTGGAAATGGAATGTGAAGGTGAGGGATTGGAGTAGAGGTAGTGATGGAAGATGGAGGAATGTTCTCTTGAGACGGAGTAGGTTGCTTAATTGTATTAGGCTTATTAACCTTCTTGCTCTTTTTAACCTAAGGTCTATTTTCATCTATGGATTTACCTTTTCTCTTATAAACTCGAGGTTTTAGTTGTTGGTTTCCTTTCTTATTATTTCTTCTTTCCTTTTTCTTTTTCTTTAGAAGAATAAGCAGCCATCTCTCCTTTTTCTTGTCTCTCATTCATCAAATTTATCTTTTTTGGTTCTTCCTCTTCATCAATGGACTCTTTCTCCTCCATTTTATCAAATTTTAATTCAA
Source organism: Sequoia sempervirens (assembly GCA_007258455.2). Taxonomy (NCBI): domain Eukaryota; kingdom Viridiplantae; phylum Streptophyta; class Pinopsida; order Cupressales; family Cupressaceae; genus Sequoia; species Sequoia sempervirens. The sequence continues at coordinate 399,641,395 of VDFB02000015.1, forward strand.
TTCCTTCATTCATCCAGCTAGAGGATTGTTCTTCCACCCATATCTTAATGAACCTCATTACTGGTTTCATTACTAACTCAAGATCAATGACCTCTTATTCAACCCAATCTGTTAATGGTATAGGATTATTAGAAACTTTGTTGCATTCATTATTATATAGCATTTAAACATCATCCTCAATTTGATATGGTACTACCATTAGATGAAGTTGTCTAATGTACTCAATAGATAGTCTAGAGAAAGTCCTTATTTTTATATCTAATTAATTTATACAATTGGTTCAGAAGTCTTCAATATCAATATTGTGTCTATGTTTTCTACCCACATTATTCTTCATTTTATCATATTGATAAAAAAAAAAATTGATATTGTGGAAGGTTAACTAGAAAAATTATAATTCCACATCTAACCTTTTTGCTAATTGATGAGAATGAAAAGTATACAATCCTCTACTAACTAAAGTGGGAGAAGGGACTCCATCCCTATGCATGTCCTTGAATAGTCTATTAGAAGAAAAAAGTTGTCTGGTAACCTTAACAAGTACCATCTTGTTAGTAGTGTACTTAAGCAGCTTGTATGGATCACCTAAGAATACTTTTACTTTGAAGTAAGTAAACTTGGGAAATTGGATGAACTAGTAACCAATTTTTTTAATAAGGTCCATACTCGAGGAAGAAAACCTTCTATTCAAATCTCCTTGCAATGTTCTTACAATGTACATAGTGGAGGCATCATTCACCCTCTTATATTGATTTATTGTATTTTGTATTTGTTGTCACCTAGAAATGCACCCTATGCATAGAGATTAAAACTGAGCTTCCTAGGGCAACATGGGATCATTTCAAGGCTGTGGGTCACCTATAGTTGAAATGAACCTCTGGAGAAGGCCGGCTTCCTTTGGTGTCACCTAACTACTAATTCTTGTGGGGAAAAAGGAAGAAGGAATACATAAAATAAAGATTAAAATCTAAGGTGATACACCGAAATGATGAGGAATTATGAAAAGAAAAACAGGATGAACATACACTGGGAAACCTAACTGTAAATGCTTTATGTGCTCAACACAACTTCTTCTAGACTTATGCATCAATCTTAACAGGTTCGATCTACATACACATCTCAGGAAGGAAAGATTAATTTCACAGCTCTAAGATATAAGTGCAGAATTTATAGAACACAGTTAAAGACTTATATAATCAAAAGAAGATACAGAAATGAGAACAGTACAAACATGAACACTAGCTTCCAAGGTAAACTCTGTGTTGCATTCCAGATTCCAATTGAGTTACAAAATATACATCAGTTGAGGAAGGATAGCTAAAAATCACTAACTCTTCTGGATGCATTACTCGAACTACTTACAAAAAGGCAAAAAAGCCTTATATATAGCAGTGTGTTGGCCCCCTTTAGGGCTTACAAAAATATCGAGCTTAGAAAGAACTATCCTAAGATCTTTTTACTGAATTAATGCAGAACCCCTGCGTGTCCATGACAGTGAAGAGTCATCCGGGGGAAGCCTTCTTCAGATATTTCACAGCTACCACATTCATTTTGATCCTGGCATCATGTCCTGTTTGAACCACCTTGGCTGAATGCCTTAAATGCCCTGAGCTCACAACAGATACATTCTGCATTCATTCTGTTGACATCCTTCATTCTAATCAGACTGCCACGGCTCGTCTCAGCTCCTCCTGGTTGGTCAAGCGTATTCCACGCAGGCTTTGCAGGCGGTCAAAACTCTTTTTGAAAAGAATCACACCTCGGCGAGACACTGAAAGTGTCTCGCCGATGCGATTATTGTCCTCTGAAGCCATCGGCATAGCATGGATATATTGATGAGAGTCTTTATCAAGCTTCAGAACTCATACCGATGTCACCTCGAACTTGATATTACAAACCATATCGGCAAGAGTCTGCCGATGTCACCCTGACGCATTTTGCTCTACCGAGCCCCCTGCATTCTTTGTTGAGACCCCATATTGAGTCGGCAGGACATCCACGGGTCACTAAGACCTTTGGCCGAAGGCCAAATCCATTGGAAAGCTCCCCTTGGTTGGCGAGACCTACTTGCTTCACCCAGACCTTACACCGAGGTCCTTTCATCCTGTCGAGCTGCCCATCTTCTGTCGGCCAGACAACATCGAGTCGGGGAAACCTTTCTCTGACTTAGAATGTTATACCGAGGCTTCCCTATCGGCGAGACCCTTTGGTATCGGCGAGACATCTCACCGATCTTCATTCCTTATACCGAAGCCACGCCCCTTCGGTGAGACTTTAGTTGGTTGCTAGGACCTTTTGGCGAACGCTTTGCCTTTCGGCGAGTTCCTTTTCTTGTCGGGGAGACAACCTTACTTCGGCAAGACCTCTTGCCGAAGTCCTTTTCTAAGCGAGGCCTTTTTGTTGTCGGCGAGACTAAATGTCTTCGCCAAGACCTCTTGTCGAAATATATCTCCTACCGAAACCTTATTGTTGGTCCGGAAGACTTCACTAGTCGCCGAGACTTACGCCGAACGCAAGCAGTTGATGTGACTTTCTCACATCGCTGAGACCTCCCGCCGAAGGCAAAACCTTATGCTGATAGCGAAACCCCTGGTAGTCGACAAGACTCTATATGATCACCGAGACCTTCTGCCGAAAGCAAACCGTTTCCTCGAGATCAACTTTGTGGGCTACTGTCGGTGAGACATCCGTATTGGAGAGACACACAAGACTTATGGCAACCCGAATGTCTTGGCGACTGGTATTTCAGACAAATGGAATGCATTACTAGTCGGCAAGACACTAGAGGGGTCTTGCCGACTTTCTTCTCTGATGGATTTTATGCCGAAACTGACTGAGGCATACTTTCAAATGAGCTCCTTATGACCTAGCATCAGATGCATGATTTAATCCTGCACAAAAATCCCCCATCTAGCCTTTTGAACATATGAAACACAACTTTGCCTTGCCTGATTGAGCCTGTAGATGAAAATTGGGTAACATTTCTGGCGACCTTTGCTGGATGTTTGCCTGCTATACATGAAGACCAGTAGCCTAGGCCTATCCATTGGGCATGGAGTCATTAGAAGGCTCAGAAAACAAATAAAATATCAGTCTTGCACATGGCGTCAACTCCCTGAGATCCACGGAACATAACAGGTTGCCAAAAAAACAAAACATGGGGAAAAAAAAAGAGAAAACTGTGCCATCATAACACCCAGGAAATAGAAAATAATTAACCTGAAGCGCAAAATCACTTATTGAAAACATAAACCTAAGCTAATATGTACAATAGAGGAAATCCATTAGACTTGAAAACAGGGTTTAAGGTGTATCCCATTGACTGGGATAGGAAGTACTTCCCCATCTATTGTAGCTAGCTGATAAGCATTGTGCTCCTTACAGTCTCTGATAAGGAATGGACCTATCCACATGTTATCGAACTTGGTGTGATGGCCTAACTTACTTTTCAAAACATCCCATTTGAGCATGAGGTCTCCTACCTTGATTTTTTTTTTGTAGCCTTCTTGTCAAATGTTCTCTTTGTCTGGAGCTGATGATACTCCAAAGTTTTCATTGCTCGGTCCCTTGATTCTTTGAGCTCCATGAGCTCTGCATACCTTACAGACATTGGGTCCTGCCCCTCAAGCATCTCCAACTGGTGAACGATGTCTAGAGCTGGAAGTTCCACAGATAGGGGTAATCTTGCCTCTTTGCCATAGACCAACATATATGGCGAATTACCAACAGACCTCTTAGGGGTCACTCTGTCTGCCCAAAGTGAATTCTTTAAACTGTTGTGCCAGGTCCTTTGACTATCCTCTATGGTTCTTTTAATGATCCTGATGAGGTTCTTATTTGTGCTTTTAGCTAAACCATTACCCTAAGGATAATAATTTGAGGAGGTGTTCAAATGAATGCCATTCTTGACAGCCCAATCAGTCAGCCTTAATCCCATGAATGCAAGAGCATTATCAGATATGATAGAGTCAGGGAATCCAAATCTAGTGATTATATCTTCATAGAAGCTCAAAATTGAAGACTCTTTTGCTTCTTTCAAAGCTACTGCTTCTGTCCACCTTGTAAAATAGTCAGTGGCTATAAGTACCCACTTGTGACTAGTACTGGAAGGTGGATTTATTGGTCCAATGAAATCAATGCCCCATCTCATAAAGGGCCGCTCCACTTGAATTGGATGTAGAGGCATAGCAGGCAGTTTCTCCTTTCCTGAAAATATAGCGCATTTGATACACTTTCTCGACCAGGCGTATGCATCCTTGAACAAGCTGGGCCAGTAGTAACCAACTCTCATGATTTTCCAGGCAATAGTTCTGGGAGCAAAGTGACCTCCTGCAGCTCCATCATGAAATTCATGAAGTACCTCCTCAACTTGGTGACTATGAATGCATCTTAATAGGACACCGTTCAGATCCTTTTTGAAGAGAACATTATTTACCAGGACATATGGTATGGACTGCAATCTGAAGTATCTCCTTTTAGCTCTGTTTAATCCTAATGGGCATTGACTAGTTTGTAAAAATTGGATCATATCTTGAACCCAATTGGTTGTCCCTATTGGTACATCATCTTGAGCATTCTGAAACTCATTTGTATTAGCAAGGATAACATCCTTTTCTAGTTCACTTCCGCTGCTTGACCCAGTAGCAAGCTGTTCACAGAGACCTCTGCCTCTAACCAATTTGGTAATCCTAATATCTACATCGTACTCCATGACCCTAGTGATCCACCCTGCTCTTTTTCTGTTGAGATCTTTATTCAATAGAAAATCCTTCACACTTGAGTGTGCCACCATGACATGGATTTTATTATGGGAGATAAAAGGCTTGAATTTCTTCAGGCTTCTAATCACAGCAAGAACATGCCTCTCTACAAAGGAGTATTTATGTTCATAATCAACCAATCCTTGACTGAAAAAGGCTATTGGTTGTTCTAAATTTTCTTCATTTCTTTGGACCAATATTGTAGAAATGTTACTTGTGCTACCATAAGCATAAAGATAAAAATATTTAGAAAAATTAGGATTTACCAGCGTAGGAGCTGCTGCTAAGGCCTCCTTGACCTTTTCAAAACTATTCTTGGCATCTTTTTTCCAACTGAAAACTATATTTTTCTTTAACATAGCTGTTAAAGGTTGTAACAAGTTTGCAACATCAGGGATGAATCTTCTTAGAAAGTTGATCTGGCCCAGAAAGCTCTGTAGACCCTTCTTGTGATTAGGTAGTGACAACTCAAGTATGGCTTTGACTCTCTCAGGATCAATAGTAATTCCTTGCTTTGACACTATGTGTCCTAATAATTTCCCTTCATGAACAACAAAGATACTCTTATTTGGATTGAGAGAGATCCCAAACTCTCTGCATTTTTCAAAAACTTGCCTAAGATGTGACACATGTTCATCAACATTCTTGGAATATACTGTAATATCATCTAGGTAAATCAGTATAATCTTGTTGATCAAATTTTGAAATTCCATGTCCATGGCCCTCTGAAACATGGCACCAGATTGGACAGACCAAAAGGAATCCTTTTGTACGCCATGGTGCCCCATTTAGTTGTAAAAGCAGTTTTGAACTGATCTTCTTCTTTAACCAGCACCTGGTTATATCCTAAAAAACCATCTAATAAGGAAAATCTTTCAGAACCAACAACCTCTTGCAAGATTCATTCCATGGAGGGCAGCTAGTAGTGGTCTTTCAAAGATGCTCGGTTAAGATCCCTAAAGTCTACACAAAGCCTTATTTCGCCACTTTTCTTCGTAACCGACACAAGGTTAGAAACCCATGAAGTGTGTTTGATAGGAAAGACAATACCCCCCTCAACTAGTTTAGTCAACTCTTTAATCATTAGAGGCTCAAGTTTAGGATTCAAGGGCCTTTGCTTCTGTCTTACTGGCTTAGCATCAGGCTCCAACTCAATGGTGTGCTGAGCAATATGAGGATCAAACCCTTTCAAATCTGAGTATTCCCAAGCAAAGACATCATGAAATTCTTGACATAGAGCAACGAAAGCTTGTTTATCTTCAGGTGAACAAAGTTTTCCTATCTTAAGAAGTTTACCTTTGAAAATCTCTAGCTCTTCATAGTGTTCTTCTTTGATTTGCAAGCCAGCTCTACCCTTTTTAAGCTGATCATTAGTACTAAAAATTGACTCTAAGGTAACAAGGCCTTTGGGTAATTTATTTGTCTTTAGCTATATGATTTGATCACCATACTGCTGCTTGAGTTTTGCTTGATTCACCATGGAGAACTGATCTTCTTCTAGCAAAAAGGAAAGAATCTGTTCATCACTGTCAAAAACTTGCCAGTGAATGTTGTTATCAGGAATTGATGGTCTGACCACAACCTTTACATACTGTTGTACCTTCTCTTTCCTAATGTCATTCAGAATATCAAACTGTGCTCCAATGGCTGCAAGCCTGTCAGCATGCTTGTTCTGATTTCTTGGGATAGACACTAAGTTAAAGGCATCGAAAAATTCAAGCATGTCCCACACTCTGTTCCTATAAGACTTTAGTGTGTCATTTTTAGCCACATTCAAGCCCCTTACTTGATTAACAATTAATTTTCTATCCCCATAGACTTTCAAGTTGGTTATTCCTCTCTTTCTTGCCCACTCTAGACCTTGAACAAGGCCCTCATATTCAGCAGTGTTATTGGAGCATGCAAAAGAAAAACGGAATGCAGAGTAGTACCTATCACCTTGTGGAGAAATCAACATTGCACCTCCTCCTGCCCCATTCTTACTTCTGGAACCATCGAAGAACATCTCCCAAAGTCCATTTAGTGGTTGCAACAATTGATCTGCATCTTTCTCCAAGTTCAGAATCTTTGTGTGAGGCTCAAGAATGACATAGTTGCCCATTCTAGTATCTTGAATGAGGTCCTCAAGACCATCCAATACATTCTCAACTGCCCATTCATGTAGCAGCACATCGGGAACAACTTCTGATTGGAGTTCTTGAGCAGCAGCTAGTTCATTGTCAGAAAGAATGACACAACTTGTGTCTGCAGCAGTAGGAACATCATTAAAGGGACTTGGGTTATATGGCTCAATGTGATCCTTGGCCAATCTCTCAGATTTAATGGTAACCTTGGTTCTGTATCTCATTCTGAATAGCATATGTGACCAATCAGCTGATACGTAACCACCTATCTTGGCTGTAAAGTCTCTAGATAAACACAAGAAAAAGAAAGGTGGAAGGTCTATGACACATATGTCTTGAGGAACTAAAAAATTTGGACAAGCATGGAGGGTGAGATTTAAATCCTTGATAATACCCAAAGTATTAACTGAAGTACCATCCAATTGGATCACTCCCTTCTCTAAAGGCTGGTATTTTAGTCCAAGTTTGTCAGCAATCTGTTTTGGTATCACGGAGCTGCTAGCTCCACTATCTACCATATAGTTATGGACTAATTTATCACCAATAATCACTAACACGTAGAAAGGAGGTGGTTTAACTCCTTTTTCAATCTCCATGCAAGGATTTTGATCATTTCCCTGAGGATTATTTATTAACACAGCTCTAGCTTGACCTATTGGGTGCTCGGATTCATCATACATTTTCAAACTTGACAGGGCTGACTGTACCATATCCTTTTGACTTGGGATGGATAATGAGTCCCACATGGACATTGTAACATTCATTTTTCTCATACTATCAAGGATATTATAAGGTACAATTGGATTTACTTTAGGATGTACCTTTATACCAGTATGATCAGCTTGCGGGTGTAACTGCTCCTTGTCCGGGAGTTGCTGATGTCTTTGCCAAACAGAAGCCACTCAAGATGTAGATGGTTTTGCAGTCGTTGCCTTTCCTTTGTCAGCCTCTTGACTAAGCTCAAAAGCTCTCTTCTTTGCCCTGGTGTTAGCTGCAACTAGAGAACTATCTTCATTCAACCCACAAAAATCTTGACCTTTCCAGTTAAGCAAGGTTGTATCATTGCTAAATTGGTCCTGGTGTTGTGAAGATGCATCATTGCATGCACTCTGCTACGAACTTGAAGCATTCTGTGCCATAAGTGCCTGGTTGATTAGTTCGTTCAAGCAAGTGGCTTGATTATGAGGTTGGTTACAAGGGTAACACCACTCATAGTCTGTTGTTAAGTTGTTTTGGATAGGAACTAGTTCCTTGGTCGCACTAACAGGGGCTAGAGAATAGGCCTGAAAAGGCCTTGTATTCACACTCTATCTTGGGCCCTGATAATTGCCTTGATAGTTGCCCTGATACTGCTGTCTATTCCCTTGGAATTGCTGCTGCTGACCTTGGAAGGGCTGAATTGAGGCCTGATTCTGCTGTGGATAAGGCCTAGAATAGGTCTGTTGCTTTTCCAAGTTCACCAACTTGTTACCAAAAGTTTGTAAAAGACTTTTGATCTCTTGTAATTCTTGTGATGAGCTTGAAGCAACACTTTCTTGTTTATCAATGGTTGGAACAACAGCTGGCAGCGTTGGTACAGCTGGTAGAGGTGTGAAAGGTGGTATTTGCAAAGGGATGTTTGCATGAATCTCTGGAAATATAGGCATTGGTGGCCTAGGAGTGAGTTTACCAGCTGTATTAAGCTATTTTTAGCTTTGATAGCTATTTCAAAGGCATTTGGTAAAGAAACTCCTCCCATTGACTGTATCATGACAGCTATATCGTTGTTCAGAGCCCTCAAGAAGTATAAAAATGCATATTCTGGAGGTGGCCTCACCGTTGCAGGGATCCTATCCCAAGTTCTCTAAAATCTAAAGTTGAAATCATTCATCTGCTCTTGTGGAGCCCTCTTAATTGTAGTCAATTGTTCCAGTAGAGACAAATTGTCAGACTTGTCTTGGAATTGCTTATGCAACTTATCTCCAAATTCATCCCATGTTGCAATTGAACTAACTGGTAGGCTCCTATACCACTGCACAACTCTTCCTTTCAGTGAAGCAACTAGTAATCTCAATGCAACATCCTCTTGGGTTATGTGATGGACTCCGCATAACGAAGCCACATCTCTCATGTGTTCAATTGGAGTAGTTTGATCTTCCCCTGTAAAAATTGGCGGACTCTTCAAGGATGCCATCGGGATGTCATTGTGTTGTGCCAAATTTAAGGGGTTGCCTCTATTGAAAGCGACAAAGGGTTGACTCCTTGGAGCGACCATTGGAGGTAGCTAAATTGGATTTACTTGTATAGAAAAATGAGATCCCACTGATGGAGGAGTAGACTGGGTTCTTCTAGAATAGATAACTATTGTTCCCCTTTTTTCTGTTGCTCTGCCTTTCCTTCTTGGTGGTGACAGCTACAAATATTTGAAGGGACCTGAGCTGGCTCTTGTCTGAAATTTTCTCATAAACTATAAAAGGAACTGATTTCTGGAGTTCTTCTTCTTTGTGGAGTCGCCAAGTATGCCAAAGGACTTCTATAAAGTTTGAAATTCGCCGGTTGCATACTAAACCAACAGTTCAATTTAGTTCACAATCCCACCGGGCGTGCCAGAAACTGTTGTCACCTAGAAATGCACCCTATGGATAGAGATTAAAACTGAGCTTCCTAGGGAAACATGGGATCATTTCGAGGCTGTGGGTCACCTATAGTTGAAATGAACCTTCGGAGAAAGCTGGCTTCCTTTGGTGTCACCTAACTACTGATTCTTGTGGGGAAAAAGGAAGAAGAAATACATAAAATAAAGATTAAAATCTAAGGTGATACACCGAAATGATGAGGAATTATGAAAAGAAAAAAATGATGAACATACATTGGGAAACCTAACTGTAAATTATTTATGTGCTCAACACAACTTCTTCTAGACTTATTCATCAATCTTAACAGGTTCGATCTACATACACATCTCAGGAAGGAAAGATTAATTTCACAGCTCTAAGATATAAGTGCAAAATTTATAGAACACAGTTAAAGACTTATATAATTAAAAGAAGATACATAAATGAGAACAGTACAAACATGAACACTAGCTTCCAAGGTAAACTCTGCGTTGCATTCCAGATTCCAATTGAGTTACAAAATATACATCAGTTGAGGAAGGATAGCTAAAAATCACTAACTCTTCTAGATGCATTACTCAAACTACTTACAAAAAGGAAAAAAAAGCCTTATATACAGCAGTGTGTCGGCCCCCTTTAGGGCTTACAAAAATATCGGGCTTAGAAAGAACTATCTTAAGATCTTTTTACTGAATTAATGCAGAACCCTTGCGTGTCCATGACGGTGAAGAGTCATCCGGGGGAAGCCTTCTTCAGATATTTCACAGCTACCGCATTCATTTTGATCCTGGAATTGTGTCCTATTTGAACCACCTTTGTTGAATGCCTTAAATGCCCTGAGCTCACAACAGATACGTTCTGCATTCATTCCGTTGACATCCTTCATTCTGATCAGACTGCCACAACTCGTTTTAGCTCCTCCTGGTTGGTCGAGCGTATTCCACGCAGGCTCTGTAGGCAGTCAAAACTCTTTTTGAAAAGAATTGCACCTCGGCGAGACACTGAAAGTGTCTCGCCGATGCAATTATTGTCCTCTGAAGCCATCGGCATAGCATGGATATATCGATGAGAGTCTTTATCGAGCTTCAGAACTCATACCGATGTCGCCTCGAACTTGATATTACAAACCATATCGGCAAGAGTCTGCCGATGTCACCCCAACGCATTTTTCTCTATAGAGCCCCCTGCATTCTTTGTTGAGACCCCATATTGAGTCGGCAGGACATCCACGGGTCACTAAGACCTTTGGCCGAAGGCCAAATCCATTGGCAAGCTCCCCTTGGTTGGCGAGACCTACTTGCTTCGCCCAGACCTTACACCGAGGTCCTTTCATCCCGTTGAGCTGTCCATCTTCTGTCGGCCAGACAACATCGAGTCGGGGAAACCTTTCTTTGAATTAGATTGTTATACTGAGGCTTCCCTATCAGCGAGACCCTTTGGTATTGGCGAGATATCTTGCCGATCTTCATTCCTTATACTGAAGCGACGCCCCTTTGGTGAGACTTTAGTTGGTCACCAGGACCTTTTGGTGAATGCTTTGCCTTTCGGCGAGTTCCTTTTCTTGTCGGGGAGATAACCTTACTTCGACAAGACCTCTTGCCGAAGTCCTTTTCTCAGCGAGGCCTTTTTGTTGTCGGCAAGACTAAATGTCTTCGCCAAGACCTCTTGTCGAAATATATATCCTTCCGAAACCTTATTGTTGGTTCGAAAGACTTCACTGGTCGCCGAGACTTACGCCGAACGCAAGCAGTCGGTGTGACTTTCTCACATCGCTGAGACCTCCCGCCAAAGGAAAAACCTTATGCCGATAGCGAAACCCCTGGTAGTCGGCAAGACTCTATATGATCACCGAGACCTTTTGCAGAAAGCAAACCATTTCCCCGAGATCAACTTTGTGGGCTACTGTCGGTGAGACATCCGCATCAGACAGACACACAAGACTTATGGCGACCCGAATGTCTTGGCGACTGGTATTTCAAACAAATGGAATGCATTACTAGTCGGCAAGACACCAGAGGGGTCTTGCCTATATTATGGTTGCACTCAACAAATCATATAGAACCCTTTGATCTAGAGATACTATCTTTCAATAATCCTCATAATAATTCTCCCTAAATTCCATGATTAGATCAAGGCACTCTACTGAAGTGGGGAACCTAGTAGCGTGAGCAATTCCATTTTGCACTAGCTTTTTGTCATTGAGAGTGGGGTTATTTCTAAACATTCTTTCTCTGAACTCCTCTATGTCAATGTGTCCAAGGTCAATATCCCCAACAAGCCTCCAACAAGAAGTGGTTTTGGTTTCGAGGAAAAATCCTTTGAATTCATACTTCATCTTAGCCACCTTGTACTTTAACCCTACAAAAATGAACTTAATAAATACCCTATGATAATTTCGCACCAAGAAATATTTATAACGTAAATTTTAAGGATCTTCAAATATATCATAGTTTACATAGAACACCTAAATTATTACAACCTCCTTAATTTACCTTTGCAAAATTAACATCCTCAAAACTCATACAAAATTCCCTTAAAAATTAACATAATTCCTATTGAACATTTCATTGTACAAATATTTTGGAGGAACAAAACCTATAGAAAAATCATATGCAATCATCCTTGTGGAAAAAAAACCAAACGTGCTTTAAAATAATTTTCACAACACAATATTTCACATTTAAATTAACTACGAAAAAATGAAGGGATATCAACCTTACAAAAATAAAGGATAAAGGACTAGATCCACACTAAGATCAAAATCCCAAAACAACAAGGTTTGTGGAAAAACAAACTCTCAATATCAATTATGTAAAATTACACATGATTGAAGAACGGCTAGATACTTGCATCAAAAGTAATGACTAGGAAACAAATTGAATCCAGAAGATTTGCGAAAAAACCTATATGATCAAGACTTTTTGGAGAAAACCTAGGGTTAGTAATAAATCCAGACAAACCTCAAATCCCTACAATGAAGAAATTTTGACATCACTAACTTAAAATTATCATATTACTTAACCAACAACAAGAAAATATAGAATTTCAAAGTGAAAGTAAGAAAATTGGTGTTCTATGGTTTAGGACATAGAAGAAGTTCTCTTACACTTCTCATTCAAGGAAAACCCTAGAGATCTCAATCCAATGATAGAATGAGAGAAAGAGATCTTCCAATAGGATGTCCTCGGGTATGTTTAGAGACTAAAAATGGGTTCACCACCAAGCTAAGGCTTGGAAAGACAAGAAATGTAAATGACATGCAAAGTACCATGCAAAACCTAACTAAATGACATAATATGAAACTTAAAATCAGGATAACAAACTAAGAATGAATAGAGGTGCACCTAGAAGAATGATGAGGTCAAAACAAGCTCCAAAACCTTGAAAAATTGTTGTTTGGTGCCCATTGGGACTCATACGCTAGTCTGGGCGATTTAGTCCCAGACCAGGGTTTATGTACCAAAACTGGAATCTCGCAGTGGTTGATCTAAATTCACTAAAATTGGGAAAATGTGCTATAATGGGACTCATACACCACAAGTGGTGTATCAGTCCCACTCTGATTTTTTGGAGAGTCAAGAATTGAATCTACTCTCCTATCTCTACTCTTCCTTCCACACTTTGTTTTCAAGTCTGAAACTTTGAATTATGACTTGTAGGTGACTTTTCGTGATCTTGCAAGCAAGGTGACAACTTGACAACTTTCCTCAATCTTCAAAGGATCTTCAAGCTCCAATACACCTAGATTTGCAATCACACATGTAGAGAGAGAGAAAAACTTGTTGATTGTTAGGAAATAGGGGTTTTCCTTGGTCAAACCCCATTTAGTTAATTAAACCTTGTGATGAAACAATGAAATATGAACATGAAACATGAAACATGAAGCATGAACAATGATACCTTGAATGATGTATTGAATGTAAACCAACAATCTAAAATGAAGTGTCCATGTAGAATGTAGATCTTGATCTTGAATTGGATATGAAACAATGCTTGCAAATGGATCTTCAATGCTACATCACAACACTAGCTCAACAACATGCTTGATGCATTATGATCTTGACAGGATGATGGATCTTAAATTGCTGCAACAAATGATGAAGAAATATACCCTTGAAGGCCTTAGAAATGCTCATGTAAACTCTCATGACGCTCTTGTGAAGCCTTGTAATCATAAAATTGCTATTAGGAATGCTCTCTTGAAAGTCTTAGGTGAAATTAGTGAAATAACCTTGTATTTATACCTGTTTAAGCTAAATTCCTCAAAATTAGAACACTACAAGCTAACACCAGATCTAGGAGAATAAAATCTTGCCAAGAGTTTGAATTTAATTTAATTTTAATCCACATGGGACTCATACGCCAGAAGTGGCGTATGAGTCCCATTAGGCTAGGCTTTGGGCACATTTTTCAAGAAATGCTTAGATTGATATGAAATCAGGATCAGGGCCTCGAAACTTAGGTGGGACTCATACACCCAAGGTGGCATATAAGTCCTAGATCACTAAATCTAGGCCATACAATCCAAAACTATTCATTTTTGACTGGTTACTTGATGTATGTCAGGATTATCCTCGGAAAGATGCATTAATTAAGGCTTGTGGATGCAAAATAAGCCATAAAGAAGCCCCATAATTAATAAAACCCTAGATTAGTGTGAAAGTGTAAAGGTACACTTTACAACACCTTAATTAAGGCACAATTAAGTCCATTTAATTTACAAGGGCCCAAAACTTAATGTGAACGTGTAAGTAAATGAATACACTTTACAACACTAATTTAAGGCAAAATTAGGTCAATTTAGCTTAGAAGGGCCCTAAACCTAATGTGAATGTGTAAAAAACATTACAATACTAGATCAAGGCAACATTAGGTTCATTTTAACATTAATTATTCCTAAATTAAGTGTAAAAATGTAGAGGGATACATTTTTCTACACTACATTTAGCCCCCACTTTAGTGAGAGGAGGAACTTGCTTCAAACTCACACTAAAGTAGACATTCAAGAGGGGTCCTTATGTATCAATGTGGATGGTCTAGGATGACAAAGGTCAAGGGGGTGGTCAAGCCCCCAGGATCCAAGATCCTACGCCAAACCAACATAAGCACAAAGGGACACACATAAGGTGTATGATATGCATTATCAAGATACACAATCATGCAATGTCAAAGACATAAAGAAGAAAGAAAACCAAAATAAAAAGAAGTGGATCAAGCCTCAATCATTTTTCCAACGCGATGTGGATCAGATCTAAACTATTTTTCCAAAAATGCACACTCACTCTAAGGCAATGGAACTTTAGGTTGTCTGCTTGGTTAGTATCCAAAAAGGGTGAGACACATACACATGCAGACGATATGCACACCGACACTCACAAGCAAGTGGCTATGGGAGAGTCACACCTAAGTTTGGCTCCCATATGTACAACCATGCCAAAGCTATAACTCCTGATAACTTTGATAAGGTACCACACAACAATGAACTTCGAGCTATATGAGGCAAGCAAAGCTTCGTATGCTTGGAAACCATGAACAAACAAGATGGCTCCATAGGCAAGCAAAGTGTGTTATGCAAGATGGCCATATAACAGTTATTGTAAATGAAAAAGTAGTGTAAGGTACGTTCAAAGGGATTTTGCTTAGTTCATGCAAGGTCTCATCTTAGGAAACATTATGCCTAATGTATCCAAGAGAGGACAAGTCAAAGAAATATCATGCTCTTGGAGGAAATCAAACCCAATGACACCACCAAGAAAAGGAAACATCACAAGAATATAGAAAATCGCACAGTGAAACATCAGTGTTGATGTATTCCCCCACTTTAAAGCAGTTGCTAACACCATTTCTATGAGAAACTGTTTTAAAGTAGAAGAAGACATGAGAGGTTATATAGAAATTCCTATGCCAAATCATATGTTTTTGAATCAAACTACATCATGAATAAGGGGTTTCCCCCAAAGCTCATTACGTCACATGTGAGCCAACTTAAGGCATGTTGTCCAAATCCCAAGCCTGCTCTTATGTATACATGGAAGGTGGTCAACTAACCAAAAGAGACAACAAGTGACATACGAGGACAAGGCTACATGACCCCTTGCCCCCACTTAGTGTAGGAAAAGGATGAACTGAAATGACTGATGAGAGATATGCTAGAGTGAAAATAACTATCAATTAGAGGAATTAGGTGCCTCATCATAAGGAAGAGCACTACACTCCTTAAGATGTTGAATTTTATCACTTAAAGCCTTATATTCATCAATAGAATGAAAATGAACTCTATGATATGCACAAAATGAATTCTTGTAGTAAAATTTATTTCGTGTTCTTGGAGGGAGGGATATCAAACGATCTTGGAGGAGTCTCAACAAGATACTCTCTTGATCAATATGTTGTGACAAATATTTCTCTTGTTTAGTACAAGGTGTCATACTTTCACAAGGCTCTTTAGATTGCGAGATTTTGTACTCTACTTTAAAGGAAGGTGTAAAATCTAACGAACTCCAATCTTTAGTGTTTTGTGTGATGACATTGATATTAAGAAAATATTTCTCTATTTCTTTCAAAGGACAATAATGAAGACCACTAGTGTCTATCAATTCAAGATGCACTAGTGTTAAAGTTGGCTTAGAAGTATCTTTGTAAGGGTGTTGACATTAAGTGAAGGCTGCTTGTTTCTTTTGAGGCTCTATAGGGACGCAGATACCTTGTTCTCTAGCACCACATCATTTTCCACTATACCCAAGTTGTTTCATAAGCTCATAGCCTTTTCCATAAATCTTTTTCATTTCTTTTGGATTCAATGGTTGTTGTTCATAGTCAAGTTCATCAAATTTTGTTGTAGAATTTGCTTCTTCTTCTAAAGTGGTTGAGGTGGATGCTTTCAAAGCTTCCAAATTTTGTGTTGACATTATTGATTTTTCTTTTCCCTTTTTAGAGTCTTTGCTTATGATCTTTTATTCTCTCATGAATGGTGTGAAATATAAGGAACCCTAATCATCTTCTAATAGTTTCGCGACTTCCTTAATATTTTTTTCTTTGTCTTTCTATTGCTTGAGTTCTACTTGTGTGATATGTGTTAATGTTGTCAAAGGATTTTCCTTATTTTTCTTAATTTTCAAACAACTGTTTGGTTCTGGACCAACTTCGAGTATGTACACTTTGTTGTTGTAGACATACTTCATTATACGATGAAGAGTAGAAGGCACCCCATTTATTGCATGAATCCACGTTCTACCTAAAAGAATATTATATGAAAGATCATGGGAATAACATGGATCGGTGTTTCTAATGTGGCCTTTCCAACTTTAATAGGTAAAGTGATCACACCAAGCAGTTATTTTCCTACATTGTTGAATCCACAAATAGATAAAGAATCAGGTTGAATTTTGGGTTATAGGACATAAAAATCCGTCCAAAATAACCTTGGACAGAATAACCTGGTCAAAATAACCCAAGGACAAAATAACCCAGGGTCATAATAGCCCAAGCCAAAATAACCTGTGGTCAGAATAACCCATGGACAAAATATCCCTGTAAGAATATAGAGAAAGGAAAACAAAATTTATAAATTACATGGGTTATTTTGTCCATGGGTTATTTTGACCACGAGTTATTCTGTCCATGGGTTATTATGACCCTGGGTTATATTGTCCTTGGGTTATTATGATGGGGTTATTGCGTCCAAGGTTATTGTGGTCGGGTTATTATGTCCCGATACCGAATTTTTGATTTATCCACACCAAGCCTATCCAAAAGTTTTACGCTACCCACATTAAGAGGGGAGCCATTGTCGAAAACGGTTCACTTTATGCCTGTTCTATTGTATCTAGCTATTATCATGAAAGAATCATGTTATTTTTGCACTTCCAAAGGAGGGAGCTGACTTTGGTGGAAAACAATGTCAACATTTATTCCTTGAATCATGGTTGCTATGTCATTCGGTTGTGCAATAGAAGGGATAGGAACTTGTAAATCATTTTGAATCATGTTATGACAATGAGGGGAGGCTTGAATAAGGTCCCATAATGATATCTTAGCATGAGTATTCTTTAGTTCAAAAATATTGTACTCCTTTTCACTTTGTAAAGGTAAATGAGGAGGACCAGGCAAGATAGGGTTAGGAAATGGGAAGGATGTTGAAGGTGTTTTTCTTGGTTGTGGATTGTTTCTAGTGTTATATGTATGAACAACAGTATTGTAACTTTTTTGTTGTGACATATTATTCTTAGATGGGTAAAGGATAAGTTTGGGTTTGTTTTGAGTTTGTGGTCGTTGGAATGAGGGTGGGTAAAGAATTAGAGGATTCTTAGGATGTCCCATAGGGTATGTAGGAGTTCCATTAATCAAGGGGGATCTAATAGACACTTGTGCATTCATAACCTCAACAATTTCGGTTTGATGTCTTTCTAATGAAGGGGAATCTAGTGTCATCTTTTCGCCATCATCTAAGGAAGCCGAAATGTTGTCATTTTCTTGCTCCATGATATCTTCCCTAGTAGGAGAGTTTTTAGGAGAAAAAAAAACTAGATGTTCATGACATTCAAAGGTTGGTTCTTCTAAAATGACTTCATCACAAGTAAGGGAGTTATCCATGGTTGGATTTTCTTGTTTATCAATTATGTCATTGTCTTGTTTAATAATTTTTTCCCTAGGGGAATAGAGACACATAAGATTCTCATGACTTTCATCAATTGCATTTTCTAACATCAAAGTATCTTCTTCACAACTAGAAGAGATACTAGGAGAAGAACCAATTTGATTATCATAATTGTCCATACTTTCCTCCCTTTGTCCCATAATGTCTTCTAAAATAGGATAGGTAGGGGAAGAAACATAAAGGGGGTTGTCATAGATCTTAAATATTTGATCATCTAACAACAATATATCTTCCTCACTTACAATTTAATCTTCTAAAATATTATCACAATAGCAGATGGTGTTGGGAGATTAATGTAGACTAGTTGAAGTTTCAACGGTCTCTTGTTGTGTTATGTGATCGCCATGATTACCTATGATTGTATCCTCTTATTCATTAATGTCTTGCCTAATAAGAGAGGTAGGAGGAGACTCTCAAAACTCTCATTGATTGGTTCTTCTAACAACAAAATATCTTCTTCACAAGAGAGATATTAGGATAAGAATGAATATGATTGTTATGATTGCCCTGTTAAAAAGGCACAAGACAACTGAGAGGGGGGTGAATCAATTGTGACCAAATACAAACTCAAAACTCAAAACACTTATCAATTTCTTATCCACTTACTTTTTTTATTAAGTATAAACATGCAATGCAAATAACATAAAATAAAATCAACACAATGAACACTAGATTTTATGTGGAAAACCCAATGAGGGAAAAACCATGATGAGGATTAACTCACAATATAAAGTAATAACAAAACCGAATACAAGAGGCTCACTTCCCAAATACAAAGGCTCACTTCCTACATATATAAATCACTGTCCAAAATGGACGCTCACTGCCTACAGATACAAAAGATAACATAAAGATCCACCACAACAATTTACACAAATCTGCAGCCTTGATTAGAAGATTGCAGAAACCTTCAGCTCACCGCTTTCAACAATCTAACACAATAAAGTATTGTTGCCTCAACTCACTTTAGCACAAATTTTCTTCTCACTTGTGGCTTACTTTTTTACTTTGTATGATTTAATCCTTCGCAACCTGTCTTGGATTTATACCATCTTCAACCTTAGAAAATTTCTCCAAGGTCGGCTACATACGTTTCATTTCATAAATTCAAATTAGGTCGATAACTCAACATTCTCACAGTGGAAAGGAATGAGAGTGGACCACACCAATACTTAACTACGACCCAAAACAATGTCTTGGATACAACACACGCTTCCTTAATTAAATTTTTAATTCTTCATATGAAGTGTAAACACTAGGTCAGCCAAACCTAATGAAAACACAAATGAACATTGAAGTACATGCTTCCTAGCAAGAAGATAACACGTAGATGGTGTAACATGCTTCAACATGCATGAGAACACATCTCAGATACCTTCAGATACATCCACAACAAGTGCAAAAACCTTCGAACACAAAACACCTTCCAATAGTCCATCCGGACTGTACAAACACAAAAGATATGGAACATGTCTTCCAGAGCACCAAACCATGAACATCTCTACCAAAACCCAGAGAACACCATTACAAGACATATTCTAGATCTGCAAGACTTGAAACAAATCAACGGAGGACTGCGGAGCAAAAAAATTTCTCCCAGTCCACAAAAAAACAACTCTGCCAAAACAGTTCATACATCGGTGAACACAACTTTCACACCCCATCAAACTAGAAGGTACAAATCAAGAGATGTCACCAATAGATCCCCAAAAAAAACACTTCAAATCTGCACAAGCATAGGATCAACACAGAAGAAATGTGGAGCACATACCAAAGCACATTCTGAACACATACATAACTCTGACTTCACTCTTTATTAATTTTCTCAAAATCACTTGGTAACCCATCATTTCAACACATCTGCAACACCATAAAATATAGCTCCATGTACTCACAACATCTCAACAACATCTCAACTATACATGCATAATTTGCAACATTCTGAACTGTGTTGACATCAATGACAACATTAATGACAACACCACCAAACTTGCTCATACTTGCAACAATCTCCCCCTTTTTCATTGATGACAACATTATGTGAAAAACCATCAAGGAAAACACTCTCCTTTATTTTTAGATTAGACAATTTGCACAACATTCCTACATTCTCAATATTACAGGAAAAGACCTCTTCTTCTTCTACTATTTTTCACATGAATCTTCTCTCCCCATTTGAAATCAATGGAAAATATCAAAAACTCTAATCACTCCCCCTTAGAAGTGCACCCATACAACTCATACTGAAACAATGAAAACTTTCTACTCCCCCTACAGAGTAGATCCATTCATCAGTCCAGATAAATGAAGAATCTGTGGATCCACTGGAATGATGCACCTCCATGTGCACCTAGTTCAGAGGGCCAATGACCCCCAACTTCTCCTTAAGATACTCAAAATTATCCTTTGAAAGAGCCTTAGTAAATATATATGCAATTTGTTCCTTTGTAGACACATACTCCAACCTGACTTAATTCTCCAATACCTTCTCTCTCAAGAAATGATATCTGATAGATATATGTTTTGTTCTTGAATGCATTACCAAATTCTTTGAAATGTATATAGCACTTGTATTGTCACAGAAGATAGGAATAGGCTCATCACATATCACTCCTATATCTTTTAGTGTTTGTTTCATCCACAAAACCTATGTGCAACAAGATGCTGTAGCAATATACTCTACTTCTATAGTGGATAAAGAAACTGAGTCTAGTTTCTTACTTAACCATGAAACCAATCTTCCACCAAGAAAGAAAGCACCTCCACTGGTACTCTTTCGGTCATCCACACAATCAACCCAATCTACATCGGTATAAGCACTTAAAGTGAAATGAGTATCCTTAGGATACCATAAGCCATAATCTGATGTGCCTTTAAGATATTTGAATATCCTCTTTACATCTGTAACATGTGCTTCTTTAATTTATTCTTGAAATCTAGCAACTAAACATACTGCGTGCATGATATCTGATTTGGTAGCAGTAAGATATAGCAGTCCACCAATCATAGATCAATATTTTCTCTGATCAGCTTTAGCAAATTCATCATCTTTACTTAGCTTACATCCAGTCACCATAGGAGTACTAATTGGTTTGGAGTCATCCATTCCAAACTTCTTTAACAACTCTTTCACTTATTTCGATTGTGAAATGAATATCCCCTTATCAGTTTGATTTATTGAAGACCAAGGAAGAAATTCAAGTCACCAATCATGGAAATTTCAAATTATTTTTGCATTTCCTCTGCAAATCTCTTACACATACCTTCATTTCCTCCAAAAATGATATCATCAACATATACTACCACTATCAACATTATGTTTCCTTCTATCTTGAAATAAAGATTGATGTCTGCAGAGCCCTTATTAAACTTTTGTTGTGTCAAGTATTTGTCCAATCGAGCATACCATGCTCTAGGAGCTTGTTTCAGTCCATACAATGCCTTTTTCAACTTATAAACCATGTCTGGTTTGTCTGATAACTGAAATCCTTCAAGTTGTTCCATGTATACTTCTTCTTCTAGTTCTCCATTCAAAAATGTAGACTTGACATCCATTTGATATACTTTGAAATCCTTGTGGGAAAAAAATGCCAAAAACATCCTAATAGCTTCCATTCTTGCCACCGGGGAAAATGTCTCTTCAAAGTCTATGCCTTCAACTTGTGAGTATCCCTTGCATACAAGTCTTTCTTTGTTTCTTATAACTTCATCTCATTCAACTTATTCCTAAACACCCACTTTGAACCAATTACATTTTTGTTCACATGTCTAGGAACCAATTTCCATGTATGATTCTTCTCTATTTGCTGCAACTCTTCTTTCATAGCTCTAACCCAACTCTCATCTTCACATGCTTCACATATAGACTTAGGTTCTATTTAAGAAAGTAAAAACAGATTTACCTCAGCTACTACTTTACTTCTTATCTTCACACCTTCACTCTTATCTCCAATTATTTGTTCCTCTAGATGATTCTTCGAGACATACTTAGGAGTCTTGAGACAAGTTTCAGTGAAGTTTCTTCTTCTTCTTCTTCAGTCTATTCTTCTTCATCTTCCTTACTCTCTTCAGGTACTGGTCTGTAGATATGACGATCTGGTTCAACTTAACTTATCTCAATAGGTCTGTGCATATCCTCATCAAACTTCACATTAGCGCTCTCAAAAATCTTCCTCAATATTTTATTGAAGCATCTATATGATTTGCTAGTAGTTGAGTATCCAAGGAAAATACCTTCATCACATCTAGCATCAAACTTCCCAAGATTCTCATCATCTCTTTTAATGTGACATCTACTTACAAACACCTTAAAGTACTTCACAGTAGGGTCCTTACCAGTCCATAACTCATAAGGAGTCTTTGTGTTGTTGCCTCTGATATGAACTTTGTTAAGAACATAAACAACAATGTGTATTTCCTCTCTCCAGTACACATCAAGTACATTTACTTCTTTCATCATGGTTCATACAACTTCTTGTACAGTCTGGTTCTTTCTCTCAACAACTCCATTCTGTTGAGGGGTTCTAGGAGCAAAAAAGTGTCTCTTTATGCCATACTCTTCACAAAATGCATTAAACTCACTAGAAATGAAATTTCCACCTCTATCAGATCTCAAACATTTAATTCTTAGGTTCACTTCATTTTCTACTCTTTCTTTGAACACTTTAAACCTATCCAGAGCCCGAGTCTTCTCTCTAAGAAAGTAACCCATGCCATTCGAGAATATTCATCAATAAGGAGCATGACATACCTATTTCCATTTAGGCTTCCTATTCTAGTAGGACCACAAAGGTCTGTATAAATTAATTCCAACATTCTGGTAGTTGATTGCTCTTTTCCTTTGAAACTACATCTTGTTTGTTTCCCTAACTGACAACTTCTACAAATAGTATTAGCAGGCTTTATGATTTTAGGCAGACCTCAGACAACCTCTCTTGAACTAATCCTAACCAGATTATCAAAGTTTACATGTTCTATTCTATGGTGCCACAACCAACTTTAATTAACTTGCGATACAAGGAATTGACCATCAACACCCTTAAGCTAATAGATGTTTCCATGAGTTCTCCTTCTTGTTGCAACCATAGCTCTGGATCCTTTTCTGATATCATAGGTATTATCCTGAAACAAAAGTTTCAAACCTTTGCTACACATTTTTCCAACACTCAAAATGTTATGCCTTAGGCCCTTTACATAATATACATCATCACCAAACATGACCAAACCACCATCATACTTTTCAAGTTTAGTGAACTTACTTTTATCTTTGGTCATGTTATTAGAGCATCACTGTCAATCACCGAATAGTATTCATCCTATCTAGCATGAAAGGAAATGACCAAAGTACCTTCCAATAATCTTTTCCCAATAATCTTTGCTCCAGAATCATCACCAAACATGACCAAACCACCATCATACTTTTCAAGTTTAGTGAACTTACTTTTATCTTTGGTCATGTGATTAGAGCATCCACTGTCAATCACCCAATAGTATTCATCCTGTCTAGCATGAAAGGAAATGACCAAAGTACCTTCCATCTCATCCTTCTTGTTCTTTGAATCACTTTTTCTTGCACTGTAATGACCAAAAAATACATTTTCTAATTATATCCTTTGGTTTCCAAAATGATCCAATTACTTTCATCGCTATAATCAAATGGAATAATATACATCGGTGAATAAAAGTTTATTAACACAAGGTGGCGCCTTCATTAGATTTAGCCAAGTAGGCTTACACATGAGTTATCATCTCAACGATATATGTAAATTCAAAAACAGTAATGCAAATTAAGGAAATAGCAAGATCATAAGTGCATCCACAAAGAAACCATAACACGAAGATTTTCATGAGTTGAAAACCCTTGTAGGGATGAAAAACCACTCAAAAAAGTGCCTCACTGGCTTAATGAAATGCCTCACTAGTAGAGCCTTACTGGCTATAAAGTCTCAATGGTGACAAGATGCCTCACGGGAAATGATCATACTGTCTCATTGACATGACCATTCATTACATATTTCTATATTACAAGGAACATATTGAAGTTTATTTACAAGCCACATAAAACCACAAGTAACATTTTCAAGTTTTACCAATGCATCATCCTTCCATAGGAAATTAAGGTAATGCCAACACTAACATGAATCGCTCCCAAGTATTTTCAATTAAAAGAATTCTACTTCCATTGACCTTTCAAATATCACACAAGTACATTGAAACACATAACCAATCACGTAAAGTTTCATGAAAATAATCCTAGTCCTATGCACACATTCCTATGCAATTATAACTAGAATGTTTACTTCTAAACTCAATTATTTGTAGAGGTTTTATCAATAATAAAATAATACAATAAAATAGCTGAGAAGGTATATAAAAATGTTTGCATTTACATTCTCGGATATTTTTGTTATTCCATCCAACAAGTGTGGGTTCCTAATGATGCTTACACAAGAAAGGCTTGCTCATCAATCTGTCATCAACCTAGGCTTGCAATCATACACGAAAGGGAAGGAAAAACTTGTTGATGGTTAGTGAATAGGGGTTTTCCTTGGTCAAACCCTGTTTTGGTATTCAAACCTTGAAATAAAATGAAATAAGATAAATAAATGAAGAATGATCACATTATGATGTTGCAACTCACTGAAACTCTAGCATTAAGCTCTTGCTTGATGATGACAGATCTTGACTTGAATGCTTCTTGAATCATGAATTCTTCATCACAAATTTTAACTCAAATAAAAACATGGTACATGAATGATGATTAGGAATTGTGAGTTACTATTACAAAAATAACGGTAAGAATCTTTCACTCATAACATAATACTTTATAAAAGGTAACACTATTTAATGTTTTTAATAAACAAGATTCCTAATTTCCTCCCAAGTGATGAGATATAGAATAAATTCATACTTAACAAGTTCCCTCAATTTTTCTTTCAAAAGATGAGATCTTAGATCTATACCTTTTTAATACCATCATATATAAATTATATTCTATCATTATAATAAATAACACATGATTGCATTTGTATATAAAATTGAATTCCAACATTGTAAGGATACATGCAATAGATACTATACATGTTGCTTGAAATGGAAACAAGGATTTAAATCTAATGTTTGAGGAAAAATAGAATGCATTACTCTCACTTTTTCTAAACCTTGATTTCATATGCATAACATTCAATGGATAAGACACACTTGTCATTTATACTACATAACTCAATCAAATATTTCCATTCTACAAAATTTGTACTTTTGTTCAGTCCCATGTGAATTTTGTTATGGAATAATAAACATGTGGCATTCATAATCCAAAGTTGGTTTAGGGTTAGAACAAGTTAGCTACTTAAAAGTTAATGTCAAGATGATACATGTTAACTACAGGTTAATCCTACTACAGTCATATATGCAAGGAATTGGGTCTTATTCCAATTTATGAGCAATGCCTGTTGCCCTTTGTCATTTATCTTTCATGCATGAGAGGTCACCCCCTCACTATGACATATCATTACAATAGTTATATCTTGCTAGCAAGCATTATTAATTGCTTCTATTGACATCTCTTACAAGATATATCATTTTCTCCTAATATTGGTATGCTCTATATAAGATATTATTATGAAGCATCCAAACCTATCATGCCAAATAGATATACATGATCTACTTCTAGCCTTAACGCTATCATGAACATATTTTTATCCATTTAAAAATATCTAAGTAGTAAGAGTAAATTACATTCAGATCCATTATTTCTCACAAACTGAGAATTGTGTATATCATATTGGAAAAATGTATAATATTGAATATGCCAAAGAGATTCCTCATTCAAAATTAATATGATAGGTGTCGTATGTCGATGCACCTATAAAAAGTGAAAAGACCTAATAAAGCATCACAAAAAAATTAAAAATCATGGCTCAGTTGAATATTCTTCCATCACATATTAGTACAACCTTCCCGTTTCATTTCAGAAGCAAATAGGAATTCAATGGGGTTCGTGTAGACTGTACTAGTCTTAGGAAGAGCACTAGATGGAATGAAATGGCTTAAGAATATTTAAGAGAGATAAAAAAACAAAATAAGGAGATGCAGACTGAGTATGGAATAGGTGATCAAGTTTCTCAAGGATATTGGACCTTCTAAAAATATAATGCACTGGTAGACTATCATATTAGATACAATATCACATGCAATCACCACTTAGAACCTTGAAGACCAAGCTAACCATGGTAGGACTCCTTTCTACACAACGCCTCAAGAAAGAGTAGTTCCAAGTGTGACGTGGTCGGAGTACATACATATAACCAAAAATGATGATGATGAGGACTTTCTATGTAAGTCAAATCTATAACCTTACCCAACGTCCTATCGGCCCCAACCAAAATTGTGGGCTATGAACAAGGTGTGAAAATTACTTGAAAGGTGGTCTATGAACAAGAAGGATGAGATGGAAGGTACTTTGGTCACTACCTTTCATTCCAGACAGGATGAAGACTATTGGGTGAATCAAAGTATATTAACACAAGGTGGTGCCTTCATTAGATTTAGCCAAGTAGGCTTACACATGAGTTATCGTCTCAACAATACATGTAAATTCAAAAACAGTAATGCAAATTAAGTAAATAGCAAGATCATAAGTGCATCCAAAAAGGAGCCATAACATAAAGATTTTAATGAGTGGAAAACCCTCGTAGGGATGAAAAACCACTCAAAAAAGTGTCTCATTGGCTTAATGAAATGCCTCACTGGCAGAGCCTTACTGGCTACAAAGTCTCAATGGTGACAAGATGCCTCACGGGCAGTGATCATACTATCTCATTGGCATGACCATTCATTACATATTTCTATATCAGAAGGAACATATTGAAATTCTTTTACAATCCACATTAAACTACAAGTAACATTTTCAAGTTTCACCAATGCATTATCCTTCCATAGGAAATTAAGGTAATGCCAACACTAACATGAATTGCTCCCAATTAAAATAATTATACTTCCATTGACCTTTCAAATATCACACAAGTACACTAAAAAACATAACCAATCACGTAAAGTTTCATGAAAATAATCCTAGTCCTACGCACACATGCCTATGCAATTATAACTAGAATGTTTACTTCTAAACTCAATGATTCATAGAGGTTTTATCAATAAGAAAATAATACTATAAAAGAGTTGAGAACGTATATAAATTTTTTTGCATTTACATACTCGGATATTTCTATTATTCCATCCAACAAGCATGGGTTCCTTATGATGCTCACACAAGAAAGGCTTGCTCATCAATGTGTCATCAACCTAGGCCTGCAATCAAACATGAAAGGGAAGGAAAAACTTGTTGATGGTTAGTGAATAGGGGTTTGCCTTGGTCAAACCCCGTTTTGGTATTCAAACCTTGAAATAAAATGAAATAAGATGAATGAATGAAGAATGATCACATTATGATGTTGCAACTCACTGAAACTCTAGCATTAAGCTCTTGCTTGATGGTGATAGATCTTGACTTGAATTCTTCTTGAATCATGAATTCTTCATCACAAATGTTAGCTCAAATACAAACATGGTACGTGAATGATGATTAGGCATTGTGGGTTACTATTACAACAATAACGGTAAGAATCTTTTGCTCATAACAAAATACTTTATAAAGGGTAACACTATTTAATGTTTTTAATAAACAAGATTCGTAATTTTCCTCCCAAGTGATGAGCTATAAAGTAAATTCATACTTAACAAGTTCCCTCAAATTTTCTTTCAAATGATGAGATCTTAGAACTATACCTTTTTAATACCATCCTATTTAATTTTATTCTATCATTATAATAAATAACACATGATTGCATTTGTATATAAAATTGAATTCCAACATTGTAAGGATACATGCAATAGATACTATACATGTTGCTTGAAATGGAAACAAGTATTTAAATCTTATGTTTGAGGAAAAAGAGTATGCAATACTCTCACTTTTTCTAAACCTCGATTTCATATGCATAACATTCAATGGATAAGACACACTTGTCATTTATACTACATAACTTAGCCAAATATTTCCATTCTACAACATTTGTACTTTTTTTCAGTCCCATGTGAATTTTGTTATGGATTAATCAACATGTGGCATTCATAGTCTAGAGTTGGTTTACAGTTAGAACAAGTTAGCTAATTAAAATTTAATATCAAGATGATGCATGTTAACTACAGGTTAATCCTACTACAGTCATATATGCAAGGCATTGGGTCTTATTCCAATTTATGAGCAACGTTTGTTGCCCTTTTCCATTTATCTTTTTTGCATGAGAGATCACCCCCGCACTACGACATATCATTACAACAGTTATATCTTGCTAGCAAGCATCATTAATTGCTTCTATTGACAACTCTTGCAAGATATATCGGTTTCTCCTAAGATTGGCACGCTCTATATAAGATATTATATGAAGCATCCAAACCTATCATGCCAAATAGATATACATGAGCTGCTTCTATCCTTAAAACTATCATGAACATATTTTTATCCATTTAAACAGATCTAAGTAGTAAGAGTAAATTACATTAAGATCAATTATTTCTCACAAATTGAGAATTGTGTATATCATATTGGAAAATTGTATAATATTGAATATGCCGAAGAGATTCTTCATTCAAAATTGATATGATAGGTGTCGTATGTCAATGCACCTATAAAAAGTGAAAATACCTAATAAAGCATCACAAAACAATTGAAAATCATGGCTCAGTTGAATATTCTTCGATGACATATTACTACAACCTTCCCGTTCCATTTCAGAAGAAAAAAGGAATTCAATGGGGTTTTTGCAAACTACACTAGTCTCAGGAAGAGCACTAGATGGAATGAGACAGCTTAAGAACATTTAAGAGAGATAAAAACCAAATAAGGAGATGCAAGCTGAGTATGGAACAGGTGATCGAGTGTCTCAAGGATATTGGACCTTTTGAAAATCTAATGTACTGGTAGACTATCATATTAGATACAATATCACAGGTAGTCACCACTTAGAACCTTGAAGACCAAGCTAACCATGGTCAGACTCCTTTCTACACAACGCCTCAAGAAAGAGTAGTTCCAAGTGTGACGTGGTCAGAGTACATACATATAACCAAAAATGATGATGGTGAGGACTTTCTATGTAAGTTGAATCGATAACCTTACCCAACGTCCTGTCGGCCCCAACCAAAATTGTGGGCTATGAACAAAGTGTGCAAATTACTTGAAAGGTGATCTAAGGCAATAATATTGATTTGAGAGAAATTTGATCAAAACTCCAATGGAAGCCAACATATTGTACAACATATTTCTACAATTTGAAGAAATCCAACAAACCCGTGTGATGTTGGAATTCCTATGCATTAAAGTGTGTTGAATGTTCATCGCATTTGGGTTTTATGATTTGAATGTTTCAAAATAACAAATAATGTCCCAAATATTTATTGGGGTTCTAAATTCCTCAAATAACAAACAACTTGCCGATTGTGTTGCATACAATTCCATCACATTGGAAATTGAGATTCAACAAATTACTAAATAGCATTCTAGGCAAACATAAACTATGTGAATAACACATAAGAAATTATAAAAATGGAGGAGTGTGCTAGTGAGCATTCCCACCCACCACAATGGCTCTAGTAGATATGAATACCCTCCCACGCCTGTGGAAACACTAGGGGTAGTTGCTGCCCTCCTAAGGACTCTTTCTTGATTATAAAACTGGCTCCTATGAATGCTCTGGAAACGAGAGCCACCCAATACTGCAATCGCTGAAGATTCTGAGAACTTACAATTGAGTAATAATTTCCATGCCTATTTTAAGCAAACTAAATTTTAAGCTGGGAAAGCCATTTCAAAATGATTTCAATAGTGTAACTGAATAATTATTGTTGGTTCAAGAATTCAGAAAACAACATGCAAAGATATAACGTTTCTTGGACATATATTCCAAATCAAATTAATAAAAGAAATGATCATATCTATTTATTCTTATTCTTATTTTTATATTTTTCTATATTTACAACTTCTTCCTTCAGTTATATAGAATAATTGAATAGGCAATTATTTTCTAAGAAATTTTAACTATTTTGATTATTGAAAGAAATAATATTATCCTATCAATTACTTGATAAATATTATTTCCAAAGTTATCCTGAACTAACTAGATGTTCAAAAGGGGTGGTCGTGACATGGACATTTTGCAGAGTTAGTAGACATAGATTTATTCTCCAAAGCTAAGAAAAAGCATTCAGATTCATCATCAGAGATTCCAACTTCTTCTCTAACATAATACAACTTCTTGAATTTCTTATCCTTTCTATCTTTATGATCTTTTTTCTTCTTATGTACAACTCTATTCAGACATCTTGAGGCATAATGACCAATATTACCACAACTAAAAAATTTAAAAGGCAACATACCTTTATACTTATCGGTACCTTTCTTCAACGTCCTTGTAAAGTTCACTTCCAACTCATTTGAATCATCACTATCTAGATCATCTTCAGTATTTGTTACTTTAAATGTTGTTTCTGTCTTCTCCTCTTTCTTTCCAAATTTTCTCATCTCAAATGCAGTCAAGGTGCCAAATAGCTGTTCTTTAGTATATTTCTTAGGATCATACATTTCCTCAATAATTGAAACCTTATCACTGTAACACTCCAGTAAGGTCATTAGAATCTTCTCAATTATATCTTCATCTGTTAGAGTGCCCCTTGATTCCTAACTTCATTTGCTGCAAGATCAACCCTTTGTAAATAGCTTGCAATATCTTCACTTTCTTCCATTTTCAAATTTTCATATCTGCATTTTGCTATTAGCTTCCTTATGAATTTTACTATAGCATTTCCTTCATAAAGATCTTCCAACTTCTTCCAAACTTCATAAGCAGATCCCAAAGAAATAACTTTTGTTCGCTCAGTCTTAGACAAAGCACTGTAGATCACATACCTCACTTTTTCATTCTCCTCATAAGCAGAAACCTCATCTGCAGTAGTAGGACCACTTGCTAGTGCAACATACTTCGTCTCAACAGCCTTCCAGGTCTTGTAACCAAGAGAGATAATGTAACCTCTCATTTGCACTTTCCAGTAACTGTAGTCAGATCCATAAAACATAGGGATCACCAATTTGTGCGCTATCGGATCTACCTCAAGTATTTAAGCTCTTCACCAAAGAACCAAAGCTTTGATACCAATTGTTAAAAGGCGCAAGACAACTGGGAGCGGGGGTGAATCGGTTATCACCAAATACAAACTCAAAACTCAAAACACTTATCAATTTCTTATCCACTTACTTCTGTTATTAAGTATGAACATGCAATGTAGATAACAAAAAAGAAAATCAACACAATGAACACTAGATTTTACGTGGAAAACCCAATGAGGGAAAAACCATGGTGAGGATTAATTCACAATATAAAGTAATAGAAAAACCAAATACAAGAGGCTCACTGCCCAAATACAAAGGCTCACTACCTACATATAGGACTCACTGTCCAAAAGGGAGGCTCGCTGCCTACATATACAAAAGATAATAGAAATATCCACCACAACAATTTACATACATCTGTAGCCTTGATTAGAAAATTGCAGAAACCTTTAGCTCACTGCTTTCAAGAATCTAACACAATAAAGTATTGCTGCCTCAACTCACTTTAGCACAACTTTACTTCTCACTTGTGGCTTACTTTGTTACTTTGTATGATTTTATCCTTTGCAACTCGTCTTGCATTTATACCATCTTTATCCTTAGAAACTTTCTCCAAGGTCGGCTACATACACTTCATTTCATAAATTCAAATTAGGTTGGAAACTCAACATTCCCGCAGTGGAAAGGAATGAGAGTGGACCACACCAATACTTAGCTACGACCCAAAACAACATCTTGGATCAAACACACGCTTCCTTAATTAAATTTTTAATTCTTTATATGAAGTGTAAACACTAGGTCGACCAAACCTAATAAAAACACAAATGAACATTGAAGTACATGCTTCCCAACAAGAAGATAACATGCAGATGACATAACATGCTTCAATATGCATGATAACACATCTCAGATACCTTCAAATACATCCACAACAAGTGCAACAACCTTTGAACACATAACACCTTGCAACAATCCATTCAAATTGTGCAAATGCACATGGAACACGTCCTTCAGAGCACCAAACAATGAACATCTCTGCCAGAACCTAGAGAACACCATTACAAGAAATATTCCACATCCGTAAGACTTGAAAAAAATTAGCAGAGGACTGTGGAGTAGAAACATTTCTCCCAGTCCACAGACAAACAACTTTGCCAAAACAATTCACACATCGGTGAACACAACTTTCACACTCCATCAAACCAGAAGCTACAAATCAGGAGATGTCACCAAGAAATCCCCAACAACAACCCTTCAGATCTACACAAGTATAGGATCAACACAAAAGAAACACATAGCACATACCGGATCACATTCTGAACACATACATAACTCTGACTTCACTCTTTATTAATTTTCTCAAAAGAACTTGGTAACCCATCATTTCAACACATCTACAACACCATAAAAGATAGCTCCATGTACTCACAACATCTCAACAATGTCTCAACTATACATGCACAATCTGCAACATTTTAAACTGTGTTGACATCAATGACAACATTAATGACAACACCACCAAACTTGCTCATACTTGGAACATTCCCAAGATTATATTCTCTTTCGCTAAAGAATTCTCATATGGAGGGGATATGAACTTTTTATTATCATGCCTAGATAGGTAAGATACTAGCATTATTTGACCAAGAATGAAAAGTACTTCTAACCATCTCATGCAATGCTTCAATAATGTAAACAATGTATATCCAAAGGCGAAAAATACTTTTATCAAATGTATGTAAAACTTTAAGAATGCAAACAATGTATATCTAAAGATGAAAAGCACCTTTATCAAACTTATGCAAAGCTTCATGAATGTAAACATTGTGTATGCAAAAGTGAAAAGTACTTTTATCCATATTATGCAAAGTTTTAGAAATGTGAACATTTTTAGATCTAACGATTTTTGCTATTGAAATTATTTGAAAAATGACTACCCTAAATTGATGTTTTTGACCTAGATGCATAAAATAGAAGTTACTAAAACTTTCCAGACTAATACTATATGTTACCAGCAAGCTTAGGAAGTACAAAGATAAGGTTTTTAATGTTGTAAAAGACATTTTTAGGCCTGATCTGGGACTAAATCGCCCAGAGGGGCGTATGAGTCCCAGTTAGGGTTTTTTCAAGGGTTCAAATAGTGAAAAACACACAGTACAAAACTCCTAAAAATTACGAAAAACCACTTGTACTAGGACTAAATCTCCGAGAGGGGCGTATGAGTCCCAGTTTAGCGTTTTTGCACTGAAATCAATAAATTCTAAGTGAATGTTAAAGGTTTTTGTTTGTATGATGTCTAGACTAATTGTAATTATAGATTTCAGATGAAATTCAATGATGCAAGATGCAAAAATACAACCTATATGCACTTTCACTAATGTACAAAATTTTGAAACCCTAGATGCAAATTAAATAATGCAAACCCTAATGCAAAGTTAATGTAAGCTAGATCTAGGACTATAATGCACTCCAAATTAGAAATAAGGTGTTCTAAATGCAGGTACACCAAAATGAAAGGAAGAAAATTGGTGTTCTATGGTTTATGACATAGAACAACAAGTTTTCTTACACTTCTCATTCAAGGAAAACCCTACAGATCTCAATCCAATGATAGAATGAGAGAAATAGATCTTGAAATAGGGTGTACTAGGGTATGTTTAGAGACTAAAAAGGGGCTCACCACTAAGATAGGGCTTGGAAATACAAGAAATGTAAATGACATGCAAAGTACCATGCAAAACCTAACTAAATCACATAGAATATGAAACTAAAAATTAGGATAACAAACTAAGAATGAACAAAGTTGCATCTGGAAGAATGATGAGGTCAAAAAAAGCTCCAAAACCATAAAAAAATATTGTTTGGTGCCCACTAGGACTCATACACCACTCTGGGAAATTTAGTCCCAAACTAGGGTTTCTGTGCCAAAACTAGAATCTCACAGTGGTTGATTTGAATTCACTGAAATTGGGAAAATGTGCTATAATGGGACTCATATGCCACAAATGGTGTATCAACCCCACTCTACTTTTTTGAAGGGTCAAGACCTAAATCTACTCTCCTATCTTTTCTCTTCTTTCCACACTTTGTTTTTGGGTCTAAAACTCTAAATTATGACCTGTAGGTGACTTTTTGTGATCTTGCAAGCAAGGTGACAACTTGACAAATTTCCTCAATATTTCCACTCAATATTCAAAGGATCTTCAAGCTCCAAGACACCTAGATCTACAATCACATATGTAGATAGAGAGAGAAGCTTGTTGATTGTTAGGAAATAGGGGTTTTCCTTGGTCAAACCCTATTTAGGTAATTAAACCTTGTGATGAAACAATGAAATATGAAAATGAAACATGAAGCATGAAGCATGAACAATGATACCTTGAATGATGTCTTGAGATGTAAATCAACAATATTACATGAAGTGGCCATGCAGAATGTATATCTTGATCTTGAATCAGATATGAAACAATGCTTGCAAATGGATCTTCAATGCTATATCACAACACTAGCTCAACAACATTCTTGATGCATTATGATCTTGACATGATGATGGATCTTGAATTGTTGCAACAAATGATGAATATATTTTCCCTTGAAGTCCTTAAAAATTCTCTTGTAAACTCTCTTGACGCTCTTGTGAAGTCTTGTAATCATAAACTTTCTATTAGGAATGCTCTCTTGAATGTCTTAGGTGAAAATGAGTGAAATAACCTTGTATTTATACTTGTTTATGCCAAATTCCTCGAAATTACAACACGACAAGACAACATCAGATCTAGGAGAATAAAATCCCACCAAGAATTTGAATTTAATTTAATTTTAAGCCACACAAAAATCATACGCCAAAAGTGGTGTATGAGTCCCATTAGGCTAGGCTTTGAGACACATTTTTCAATAAATGCTTAGATTGATGTGAAATTAGGATTGGGGCCCCGAAACTTAGCTGGTACTCATAAGCCCAAAGTGGAATGAGTCCCAGATCACTAAATTTGGTCCATACAATCCAAAAACATTATTTTTTGATTGGTTACTTGATGTATGTCAGGATTATCCACGAAAAAAAAATTAATTAAGGCTTGTGGATGCAAAATAAGACATAAAGAAGCCCCATAATTAATAAAACCCTAGATTAGTGTGAAAGTGTAAAGGAACACTTTACAACACATTAATTAAGGTGAAATTAAGTCCATTTGGTTTATGAGGGCCCAAAACTTATTGTGAAGGTGTAAATGAATGCACTTTACAACACTAAATTAAGGAAAAATTAGGTAAATTTAGCTTAAAATGACCCTAAACCTAATGTGAATGTGTAAAAAACATTACAACGCTAGATCAAGGCAACATTAGGTTCATTTTAACATTAATTATTCCCATTTATTATGTGCAAAAATGTAGAGGGATATATTTTTCTACACTACAAAAAGACATGCAGAACTTAGGTGAACAACATAGAAATCTATACAATATATAAAATCTTTGCAATGAAAAGAGATTTAAAAAGGTTCAAAATTTTCTTAGTATAAAATAGATAATTGCAAAACCCGAGATAAGACTTGGACATGAGGCAGATAAAACAAAGATCTAGACAATAGATAATCTACCGCAGATCTCTACAACCATCCCAAAGGGGATAAAAAGGTCTGTGATTTTCTAACACAAATATGCCCTAATGAAATTCCACCTCTTAACCTAGATTGAACCAAGTTTTTTCTTTTAGGGAAAGAGTAAACCTACTCAAAATTAACGCTTCATTGGAAACCTAAACCTAGGCCACTCATGGAAATCATGGTGACCACAACACAAAACATCACTTAAGATGAAAGATGATCAAACAAAACACCCCAGCCTAAGTTTTATCCCATCACCCATACAATTTTAGCTAGCACCAATGTCCAACATTCAAAATTAAATAACTAACATTCAAAATTTCCTCAAAATTTGAAATACATCATGCCCTAAGTTGACCGTAATCATGGCATTCAATACCAAAGGAAAAATTATGCAATAACTAGATTAATACCTTTTCGTAAAGAAATATTTGACACTACTAAGTTAAAAGTGAAACACCCATGGTAGCAAAGCACCTAGATTGTAGAGAGCTCCACTAACAAATAACTTCAAACTAACTACAAAATAATAATAAAAAATTCAAATGATATTTGTGAGTGAGTAATTTAGAAATTTAAATTGAACCAAATGCAATACAATTTAGACTCTTCTCTAAACTATCACAAACCTCAGATAGAGCTCAACAATGAAAGAAAAACAATATAACAACATAAGCAATAAACTCAAAAGTTACCATTAACCTCCAACGTTGAATGATTTTCTCCTTGATGTATTGGTATGTGGATGCTCTTTTTTCTTGAATATCACAAAATTTACAAAATGTACCTAGCTTGAATGATAATGGATTATGATTTGGATGAGAGGATGCTTGAATTTACAGATTTTTGGAATAGGACATCGATGGTGAAGATTTGATTATGAGATTAAGGGTGGAGAATGGTTGAGTGGAATTCCCTAGGATCTAGGAGAGGATGAAGGATGGAGATGAAAGTAGTTTGAATGTCCATAGTTAGGATGAATTTACTAAGTTTAATAAGTGGTTGTGAGGATGAGGGAAATTAGGGACATGTGCACCTATAACTTTGGGATGTGTTGAGAGAATAAGGGGACCATAAGGGAAATTGTTCCTAGGTGCCCAATATTCTTCGAATGTGTTGAGATAATAATGGGAGAACAAGGAAAAGTGTTCTTAGGTCCCCTTTATTCTTGGAAAGTGTTGAGAGAATAATGGCTTTATTAAATAAAATATTTTTTAATTATTTTAGCCACATGGGTGAGATGGATAATATGGATAATAGGTGGAATATGTAATTAATTATTTATTTATTGTGATGAGATGGAAAAGGGTGGTTAATTAAATAATATGATTTTTTAATTAATCTATGGAATTTAGGTTTAGGTTAATTAGGAATAAATTATGGGATGTAGGCTTAGGTGATGAAATTGGTCTATTATGGGTTAGGTGATAGGTTTAGTGATGATTATTAGACCTAGGGCATATTTTAGGTGTCTTTATCTTCCCCTCTTTGATACAATACAACTAAGTGGTGTTGTGTCAAAGAAGAATAAAAAGTAGGATGGGATGGAATGAAGCTTTAATGGTAAGTTTCTCCAGTCACTTAGGGATGATGATGGAAGTGATGCCTCCTCAAGAGAATTTTTGGTGAAATGGAACCCAATAGGTATCTTGAAAAGACAAAGGGTGATAAAATATGTGTATAAAGGATAAAAGTTGAGGTGAGAGAAATCATGTTTGGATTATGTACATGACATGAATATAGGAATGATTATGGACTAAGGATTGGGCATGTTGATTGATGCCACTAGGATTATTAGATTGGATTGCATGGATGTACAAGTTGGATGATGAAATCTCACAAAGATGTAATGCAGAAAAATGACACATGATAAGGATTAAGGATAAATAATGAGATAAAAGATGTAATGGATGAGGAATACATGCTTTCATAGTAAATTCACCTGTAAGAATCAACCTTTATTTTATTGTATCACTTAGTTGTATGCACCATGATATAAGAGACCATGATGATGATGCACCATATGCATATGGAATAACTCACAAACAAAGAAGTTGTAAATAGAACAACGATCCAATAAACACATTTTCGTATGCACGTGATCATATGAATGATGAAGGTGACCATGATAGTGTGATGGGTGGAGCACTAAGACTAGAAGCAAAAAACAAACACAAACTCATAAAAGAAAGCGATTAAAAACATGCAAAATACATAAATTGATATCCAATGATATATTGAAGCCAAGGGTATGTGGGATGGATGGATTGATTGGATCCAAGGATCGATGATAAGGATTGGATTATATTTTTCCCTTGTTCGAGCTAAAACTAATTTGATTAATTGATTTATTGATGATGATAGCATTGTTGATGTAGGAAGGACGCATCCTGAAAAAAATGCAAGGATTGGGAAAAACATCTTGATGATGATTGATTATATTGATTGTAGATTAAATAGTTTGTAGCAAGATAAGGAACAAATATTATGTCCATTTTTCGATGGATGCAATATTGTTGATGAGATATTCTTGGATTTAAGGGCTTTAACAAGGATAAAATATATTTTGGATCACGCTTATAGTTTGGGAAAATGTTTGGGTAAGTGTTCTCTTTTGTTTGTCATGTTCATGGTTGGAAACAATGGCAAGCGATAAGAGAAGCCTAAAGACAATGATATGTTGGTGTGGATGGAATGGTTAACAAATTAGATGGGATGGAGAGGACATGGATTTTTATGGATGGATTTAACATGAGATTCTCGAGGGAAAAATTGCATGGGACTAACATGTCTTGATCCAAGATAGGGATTCGAAATTACTATGTAGGAAATTAAGTGATGGTAGATGGTGTGTGGCTAAAGGATGGCTATGCCAATATTTTCATAAAGTATGCATTATGTGCCCCCATTCATTGTTAAGACCAAGGTGAGTAAGAAATATGGATGAGGCATGGCTAAATGGACATAGTGGATAGGTATGATGGAATGACATAATAGGATGGATAGTTTTGGTGGAATGGATGAGAAATCTTTCCCCCAATTTTAAGGTTCACATAATTAGATGAATTATACATGATTCCCATGAATGAATTTTCATTAGGGTACTTTTCCAAGGTGCAACAAGAAGTGGTTTTCACCATGGGAAAAAAATATTTCTCTTTACTATTTTTTTTAGAATTTTACTAATGCAATTTTTTATGTATTTTAGATTTTAGGTATCATGTTTATGGATAGTTGATGTAGCTAATCTGGATGCTTTGGTCATGACATCCCAAAAGTATCTTTCCTAGCAGATTCACTTTGCTAGGATCTTTGCACTAGTATATAATGTGACGATTCTCTTTGATAGTTGGGTTGACCTTGTCTAAATATAAACATCTCAATAGAGTGACATCATAACTCTTGTGGTAAAATGTGGTTTCAAGGATGTGTTGGATTCTAGGTTTTAGATTGGATTTAGGATAGAGTGGTGTGGATGTAGATGGTGGAGGTGAGGAGTGGGATTTGGATTGTGAATGTGATAACAAA
Organism: Sequoia sempervirens; assembly: GCA_007258455.2. Classification (NCBI taxonomy): domain Eukaryota; kingdom Viridiplantae; phylum Streptophyta; class Pinopsida; order Cupressales; family Cupressaceae; genus Sequoia; species Sequoia sempervirens. The sequence continues at coordinate 399,680,825 of VDFB02000015.1, forward strand.
TGCTTTGGAGGTGGTGTGGATTGATGGATTTGGATTTGGAATTGGCATTTGGCTAAGGGTTAGGACCAACATTCTTTTTGGATAGTGAAGCTTTGCATGATAATTTTGAAGGAAATGCACACCTATTATATGTAATATGAAACTTTTTATCTATGGATTTCTTTTGATGAATCACTTTGATTGGATTCATCAATTTAGTTTTCTTTATGATCCATATTTCCCTTTTTATTTTTTCTTAAAGTTTTGGTGGATATTTCTTTTTAAATTCATTTTGATTTTGATATGGAATCTACATTTTCTTTTTCTTTGGTAGTTGATAGCAATATTTTTCTTCATGGGAATGCTTCATTTTGCAAAATGGGTGATTTTTTCGGTCCCAATCAGGGGCCTAGGAATTTGTGGATGTAGGTTATGATTATGGATGGAGGAAGTAGGTAGAAGATGGGTAGATGGAGGATTCTTGGAAGAGTTATGGATGGCCTCTATTTTGATGTTTTTATTGGATGAGGTTGCACCAACTATCATTGAGATTTCATCATTAGATTTTTTGTTTGGAGATGTGTAACCAAGACCTTGATAACCATAATTTTCATATATCGATATTGGCTCTAGAGAATGTCTTGCTCATGAAGGTATAACCCTTTACCATTGTACCCCATGCTTTGACATACTTTTTTTTCCATAAGATACATTTATCTTTTGAAATAGGATGCAAATCCATTAGTAGGTAACCTTCAATTAGAATAAAGATCTATGTTATTTTCTACAAGAAGGCCAAACTGTATGAAGGTGGTTGAACCTAGTTTGTAAGATTATTGTAATTTATCCCTATTTTCCATCATGGCACCTTGATCAATGATATTCTCAATGTGATCAACTTTGTCTTGAGAATCCTCATGCATGGTGGGATCCATATAATTTTTTTGACTATCTATGTGTCCAAGGGAGGAAAGTGTCTCATCTTGGGAAATGGGAGTTTCAAGAGTATGGATGGGCTCATCTTTGATTTCATGGTCATGGATGAGATAAGGTAAATTAAAGGATCAATCATGGATTTTTTTATCAAAGATAGGATCATGATAAGAGATAAAATTTTGTATGTCACTATCATAGATATGATCTTGATCAAATATGGGATTTTCATGGGCTTCATAATCATCTATCGGATCTTGGTCAAAGATTAGATTAACATGAATATTAGGATCATTTATGGGGACTTATCACTAACTTGATCTTGTTTTGATTAGGAGAAAGTTGTGACATGCTTTAGAGTGAGCTCTTGGCATAGCCTTAGTTCATTCTTAGACAAGATGGATACACTTTGTGCTGCTTTGATATTGCCTATTTCAACTAAGACTTTGATATATGTTCCTAATGTCACATTTAATAGTATGCTTGAACTAGTGGGATATTTTTGGACCTTATGATGCTTATGAATTTTAGACCTTTTTGGTTTTAAGGACTTCATAAAATATTTAGGTTGATCTTCCCATGTGGGTAGACTTATGGAGATGTTAGTGTTGGATGGTATTTGATCTAGGATGGGAATAATGGTAGGAGACTCATGGATAGGTGTTGTGGACATGTATTTCTTGGTTTTGTTGTTTGGATGTTTATCCCATGTGAGTAGTTCTTGAAAAATATCTTTAGTAGATTGGGATGAATCAAAGGAATTGGGTGATAATGATTTGGAGGAAGCATATGCAAATGATTTGGAAGATGTGGATGATCTAAATGAGTTGGGTGAAGAGAATTCAAATGGAATAGATTGGTGAGATGGTGGATATTATTCTAGGAAGGTATTCTCATTGTCGAGGTGGGGTAAAGATGATTAATAGATGTGTGATATTGGTTTATGAGATGTATAACGCTTGGGAGGTATTGGTTTTAGGGGATTTGGGAGTTGATGGTGGGGTGTATGAATATATGACAAGATGGTCCACAAGGATCTCATCAATGGTATCTTGGTCAATATTATCATCATAAGGGTCATATTCAGGTTGATTGATAAGATCATCCTCATCACTATAAGGATCATATTTAGGTTGGTAGACAAAACTATCCTCATCATCATAAGGATCATATTCAAGTTGATAGACAAGACCATCCTTATCATCATAAGGGTCATATTTTGGTTGATAGACAATTTCTTTATTGCATTTGGCTTGATGTGGGAAAAGGATTTCACCTAGAGGGCTCATGGTGTTGTATTTTCCCTTGAGTATGATCTTTTGGCTTGCTTTGATGATGAGTTTAGTCTTTACTTGTGTGGGCTATGGATCCATTTTTTTAGTTAGGTCCTTGTATTTTCAAAAATTGGTATGATTTAGTTTTTTGGATTTCTTTGACTTATGGTGACTATATCAATAAGATAACCCTAGGGTGGATTTGATAAATGACTTGAATAGAATACATGGATGGATAACTCAAATGATTAGGATGACCGAAAGGATGGAAGATATGATTAGGGGTGAAATCACACAATTGTGTCTCACTTTTGGTAAGAGCAAATTTTTGGCCTTGAATTCAAGTTTTAAAAATGCACCTTTGATCGAAGCAAAACCTTCGATTTAAGGTATGTTAGCTTGTACCTTCAATAGAAGGTTGACCTTTGATCAAAGGTTAAGGAGTAAAGAAACACAAATTTACTCAATGACCTTCGATCGAAGGTCCTTTGTTAGAAGGTGCCAAAAATGAAAAATTCTGCATCTACATCAAAATGTCTTCAAAAATTTCAATTTCAAACCCTCGGTTGGACTTGCAAATGAGCTTAAATTGAAAAGATATTTTGCAAGATCGTAGCCCTCAAAGTGAGCTTTCCAACAAGTATAATTTTGATATGTTTTCATTTTATCATGTATTTAATTTTTAATTTTTACTAAACATAGGTTTTCTCCGAACATCAAGCTCTTCATTATGTAGAGGTTGAAAAATAGTAAAACATTATAAAAAAAATTTCAAAAAATATCCATTCACTCCATATTGGTGTTCTTGTTTCACAAAAAAAAAAGGATTTCGACATATGCATAACAAGTTATGTTACACAACACACATGTATGTCCAAATTATAGTTACAACGACTTCAAAAATTAATTAAAAAAATATGTAACCAAAAATTATGAAAAAATATCTATTCCCTCCGTATAGATGTTGAGAATCTGTATTTCAAAAATTTAAAATTTTACTCTTTATAAAAAAAAAGTTATGTTTTATGACATAAATATTACTTTTGAAAATATTGTTTTTGTTTAAAATTAGTTATTAAAGGAGACGTTGAAGATTCATAATTTATTTTGGAAAATTAAAAAAAAAAAAAATAGAATCTACACAGAAATTGCCACAAATCACTAGTTCACATCATCTTGAAATTCTTAACGATTTAGCTACCATAGGTCTTAGAAGATGAAGATTCAGTTAAAAATATTGATGTAAATGTCCATCTTGGGAAAAAAGTGAGACACAATATTGTGATTTCACCCTTAGATGGACTACATGGATTTGACTTACTAAGATTGGATTAAATTTTAAGTTTACACACTTGGATCTTGGGATGATGAAAGGTACCAAGATTGGAATAAGATGATTTTTATCAAGAGATCCAAAAGTGATGCATTTAATTATGACCAAGGAATGATTTGGATTGATTATGGGTGTGGACTATAAGTTTAATATGGATGAAAGATGATGATGATATGAGAATCAAGGATATCCTAATGTTTTCAAAGGCATGAATCAAAAGGCAACTAAAGATGTGTTCAAGTGGACTATTAGTGAGAAAAGGATGTGTACCTTATACTAAAATGTGTGTTGTGAAATGATAGACAATAGGATACATCAAAGTATGGACAATGGATTAAGGACTATGGTTAACTTTGACAAATATGAAATGGACAAGGTATGTGATTGATGTGAGAGATGTTTGGCAATGATTTTGGTGATGAGGAAGGATAAATAGGTTGTACACTAAATTGGGGGTATCATAGTTTTGGCTTCAACATTTTGTGTTTCAAAAGGATACCAATTTAAAAACATATTCAAACAAGCAAAAGGACTTCAAATAGACTTGACTCAAACTTGGTTATAAAGGTTTACATACAAGCACTTGGTATATACAACATTCAAATAAAAATACACAATAACAAGCCTATATTTATTCAAATAGAGTGTTAAATACATGTGGTCCCACATGATAAAATTCCTTCAAGTGAGTAGATTACTAGGTTATGCAAAGGTCGTGTACCACCTCTACACCTCTTACCTTGAAAGAGCAAGGCTAAATAAAGGAATAGATGCTATCTCAACACAAGAAGGTAAATGATGAGTATCTTCAGGCATGTTATTTTACCTTGCACTACAATTAAGCAATAGCCGAAAGGTCTTAAACTAGACTACACAAGGCTTATCTAGGGGTATCCTCTAAATATCACAAGGGTAAGAGATGCCTAATCCATGAATTTGAAAGTGCAAGAAAGTCAAACAGTTAGGAGAAGAGGGTAACCCACCCTTCTTCTTAATTTCCCCAAGGTATAAAGCCCTTGGGGGCTTAGTTGAAATGACAAAAAATTAACTTCTAAGAGGTGCATCTTTTGATTCACTCCCTATTATTTATACTCTGCTGAAACATTAGAGTTGAGATTGTCTCTTGGGGTGATGAAATCCCCAGGCAAGCCCCCTAAAAATAAAATCAAGACAATATACTTATTTCTAACCCTCAAGATCACCCTAAGGTGCGAGAGAAGAGCATACATAAGTGTGCTTTGGATTTAATATACCCATAAATTATTAATCCAAATTGAAATGTGAAGTGAATTTTAACCCAATTTCAAGTGTGAGAAAACAAAAAGTAGACAAAATACATAGAAAATAAAAATGTTTATAAATAATTTCTTTAGTAAAACATCTTACAAAACCACTTGAGTTAGTAGTTTCCAAGATTGATGTCTTGAAATCATAAAAATAAATAAACACAAAAGTTAGTAAAGAAATGAAAACTAGTAATGCCTGCAAAAAAATAATCTAGAAAAAAGATTCTTTCGATTTTTTAGATAATTAAAAAAATCACTAAAAAGGGAAAAAAAATGCAAGTTATGACTAAATGAAGCTTCAAAACAAACTTTATATTTGAACAAGCTTCCTACTTGAATTTTGGAGAAAATTTGCAAAAATCACATACACCACAACATTATGGTGGAACCAGCTTTCCAATGCCTATAAAATTTTGAAAATTCGATTAAAAAATGGCCAAGTTATTAGTGTTTGAGTGACATGTGGATTTTATGAAATTTCTATGGTGCAAGGGCAGGTCTCTAGCCCCTAGTTGGCTAGATGACCAATGACTATAGGGCTAGGGGCTAAAGGTCATTGGGGCTAAAGTTCAGGTTCCAATGCTTGTTTGGAATTGTGGGCTTCAAACTTTATATGACCAAGGGCTTAGAGGGATCCTTAGCTTGTGGACCCTTATATGACCTCGGGGTCAATTGAGGCAGAGACCAAAGGTGCTTGGGCAGATTTTTACACTTTCCAAAACTATTAAATCCGTAGATTTGAATGTTTCATGGAAGATAGTTTAAAATTATGTCCACCCTGTGAATTTCCACTTAAAAATAATTAAGATTTTGATGATTGTGGATTCAAAAAACTAGCTTAAACATAGTTAAATTGAAAATGAAACAAAACTGCAACAATTAAATTTGTGTTTTTTTATTTTTTAAGGGTGGTTTTACATATTAAATCACAGTTTTGATTCTCTCAAAAGGCAGTTTAAAAAAAAAAACTCATGGTTTTAACCTTTATTAAAGGCGGTTTCAAACGAATTTCATGGTTTTATCCTTTTTCTAAATGTGGTTTTTCTCGAAACTCATGGTTTTGGCCCTCTGAAAGGCATTTTTGACTCTAAACACGTGGTTTAAAACAAACTTAAAGGAGATTTCAAAGTTTAATGAAACAAATTTAAATGGAATTGAAAATAAATTTTGATTGTGCATGCAAAACCAATCCCACACCTACCCACCAAGTTAGGTGGATTTTAAAATGATTTCCAAGTGAATTTTATTATTTTATGTTGGAAATGCAAACCCATTTAATATGTTATGTATATTTCCTCTACTTATATCTTTTCACTATGCATATATTCTTTTATTTTTCTTGCAAAACAAAAAATAAAAACTGTGTATACTTACAAAGAGTTTTTTATAGTATAGCATTTGTATAGTACAACTTCCATACAACTATACAAAATCTTGTATTGTTGTATCTTTAAGTGACTTTACAAGCATTTTAGAAATTTTCATTAGCTAAATATTGAGTGTTTTATGTCAAAAAAAATTCCTATCCATTTCAAATACGACACAGCTTGTTTTTCTCCCAAACATACATATAGAAAGTCAATCCATGAAAGCCACTCAAAGCTTGCAAAACCAATTAGTGAAAATCAATCCCAAAGTGCACAAACACACAAAAAAAGTTAGAAAAGGGAGTAAATATCCCCAACGGAGTCATCAACATGTGAGTGAGTAATTTAGAAATTAAAATTGAACCAAATACAATGCAAAATACTCTTCCCTAAAGTATCACAAACCTCAGATAGAGCTCAACAATGAAAGTAAAACAGGATAACAACATAAGCAATAAATTCAAAAGTTACCATAAAACTCCATTATTGAATGATTTTATCCTTGATGTATTGGAATGTGGATGCTCTCTTTGCTTGAAAATCTCCAAATTGATAGCATGTACCTATCTTGAATGATAATGAATTATGATTTGGATGAGAGGATTCTTGAATTTATATATTTTGGGAATAGGGAATGGATGACCAAGATCTGATTATGAGATCAAGGGTGGAGAATGGTTGAGAGGAATACCCTAGGTTCTAGGAGAGGGTGACAAGTGGAGATAAAGGTAGTTAGAATGTGCATAGTTAGGATGAATTTACAAATTTTAGTAAGAGGTTGTGAGGATGAGGGAAATTAGGGAAATATGCACCTAAGAAGGTTATAACTTTGGGATGTGTTGAGAGAATAAGGGTACCATAAGGACAAGTGTTCCTAGGTGCCCAATATTCTTGGAATGTGTTGAGAGATTAATGGGAGCACAAGGAAAAGTGTTCTTAGGTTCTAATTATTCTTGGAAAGTGTTAAGAGAATAATGGCTTTATTAAATAATATTAATATTTAATTATTTTATCCACATGGGTGAGATGGATAATAGGTGGAATATGTAATTAATTATTTATTAATTGTTATGAGATGGAAAAGGGTGGTTAATTAAATAATTTTGTTATTTAACTAAGTTATAGAATTTAGGTGAAAGGGATATGTTGTAGGTTAATTAGGAATATGTGATGGGATGTAGGCTTAGGTGATAAAATTGGTTAATTAGGGCTTAGGTGATAGGTTTAGTGATGATGATTAGACCTAGGGAATATTTTAGGTGTCTACATTATTATTTATACTCTCATATCACTTTCTCCATAAAGACACTTGCATTAACAAAGTGGAGAGAATTTTGGGATTTTTGCAAAATTTTGACTACACAACCACTGTGGAAAAATGACAACTTGACCTTGTGGAAATCCAACCTACATTCAACCTTATCTGAGTGAGGATCATATTTCCATAATAAGTGATAAAGCTAACAATTAAACAATTCCATAAAAGACATCAAACCCCATAAAATGACCTAAAAATTTAAGGATCAAGCCTTTTATTTTTTCAAAAATGAAAACAACCTAAGGAAAGCAAGAAACACCTTGAAAAATATAAAAAAGGGGGGTCCTCATTTTCAACGGTGCACATGTGCAAGGCACAATAATGACCTCTTAATATCCTCTATGATCTTGAGCCTCTCAAGGCTAGCCTCTGTCTTTACCATCCATTGATTCCTTTCACCTCCCCTTTCAATCCATAAGATCCTTCTTCTCCCTCTTCTTGTCTTCTCTTCCCACTCTCTCCTTTCAACCATGGGAAGATTTTCCTCTTCTATTTTTCTCTCTTCCCAAAAACTTTCTCCACTTCTCTCCCCTTTCTATGTGGTTTCACCTCCTCCCTTTTACAATCAATTACATACATATTTATATCCCTTTCATATAATTGATTATTTTAATTATCAATTAAGAAATATGGTTAAAGTTTCCTTAAAATTTTAAAAATTAAGGATACTTTCATAACTCATATTTTCTTGTTTGAGATATAAGGAGTTTTCAAAACCATGTCAAATTCAAAAAAGGATTTTGAAACTAGGTTAGAAATCCAACTTGTCTTTATGAGCTTCAAATTTTCCTCCACCATCTTCACCATGCATCCTTGAAGTCTTTCCTTGATTTTCACAAAAAGTTGTGAGATTTTTGTCACATTTTGATAAGGTTTTGACAACCTTATTGGGTGTTGATGAAGTTGTGACAACTATGTTGGGAGTTGACATTGGCTTTAGAATAAACTCTAATTGTTGAAATTCATTTAAAGTTTTAGGACTTCTAACATTATTTCCAAATAATCTTCTCTTCAATTCACTAGAGGTTATGAAGAGCACTTCATGTTCTAACAAGGTTATGGAATTCATGTCAAGGGTCGACAAGGTTGTGACAACCTTATCAAGATCCAGCATAAGTTTTGAAACTGTGAAAAATTGCTGAAATTGTTCTTCAAAACTATTTATTTCACTTTCATAATGAGTTGGAAACTTTCATTGATGAAGGAGATGAATTCAAGAACCAAAGTTATCTTTAATGCAAAAAAATTTCCTTTTATCAACAAGTAGGTTTGCAAAAGGATTGTTGGGTTTTGATAGGGTTATGGAAACCACATTAAGGGCCTATGGGGTTGTGAGAACCTTGTCGAGAGCCAACATAGCCAAATATAGGTTTTGAAACCTCCCAATTATATAAAAAACTATACACTTTGAATAATTTGGCCAATTTGAAACTAATTTGTTTTAGAAGCAGCCACTAAAACCAATAGGAACACAAAAAAAATTAAAAGAGATTGAAAATAAAACCTAATTATTTTTAGGCAATGCAAGATTACCTTTGGACCCAAATTATCTTGCATTAGACATGATAAGGAATAAAAATGTTTTAATGAATTTGAAATTCATGAATATTTGAAGGTACTTTTAATTCATACTTCTTCACTATCCATTTGATCTCTCTTCTTCACCTCACATTGAATTCATCTAACTCCTTTTTCTCATACCTTTCCTTTCTCTTATTATTTTTCTCTACCTGTACCCTATGGTTTATCTCCATTTATATGTCCTTTATAGTAAGGATGCAAATCTATGTCATCTCCTCTATGAGGAAATATCAATCTTCCAACTTGTAGTTTTTTCTCTTCCTCCTCGAATTCAACACCTCCCTAATGATCACTTGTATTCTTTATGTCATTATTCCCCTCCTTAGGAATTTGGTTCATAAAATCAAAACTATTTTCTCTAATATTCATTGTATTCCTATTTTCTAGAACTTCCTTTGAGCTTCTTTCAACTTCTTGCACAAATTTTACCAACTATTTTTCTAAATTAAAAAAATGATGGGATTGATGTCTTTTACTTGTCTTTCTTGTCATTTCAATGAATGTAAAGTATATTCTTTACCATATTTTACAATAGTATAAAAATCATTTCTTTTGTCATAGATAGCCTCTTTATCAAACTACCAAGGCCTTCCTAACAAAACATGACATGCATTAATTGACATAACATCACATAGAACTTCATCCTTGTATGACCCAATCTAAAGAATTACCAAAAAATATTATTTCACCACCAATTCATGTCCCTTCTACAACCAAGTAACTTTATATGGCCTAGGATTTTTAATCTTCTTTAATCCTAGATTTTATGCCATTTCATCAAAAACTAGGTTATTGGTGTTGCCACCATCTATAGTTACTTTACAACACTTACATCCATACTTAAATATAATTTAAAAATTACTTCTTTGAGATATTTTTTCCTCCTCCACATTTGGTCTCACTAACACTCTCTTGAACATAAGAGATTCACCTTCCTCTAGTTCTTCCACTTATTTTTGTGATGCAACACGTTCTTCCTCCTTGTGCTACGTGATTTTGAGTAGTACTCCTCTTACTATTTTCTTGTTGTAATTGAGGAAATTCAAAAGCTCTATGAACAACTTCTCCACACCTCTAACATTTTCTAGAGAATCCTTTGTTGTTGTCTCATCCTCTTGTTGAGTAGTCTCTTCTTATTGTTCCTCGATTTGATTCATTGTCCCATTTAGAACTTCCTTCTTCTTCATAATTTTTTTCTCTCTTGATATTATTAACTTGTCTTCTCCCAACTAAAGAGATCCCTCTTCCCCTTGAACCATTATGTTACCTTCTAGATATCTTTTCTTCTATCCTTAAAGCATACCGGTATGCTTCCTCAACTGTAGAAATTTTTAGCATACTCATATCATCTTGAATATTAAATCTCAACCCATTTATGCACTTGGTTTCATTCTCTTTGTCCATTTCATGATTCCTATATTTTATTACCATCTTGTTGAACTCCTTGGTATAATCCTTCACACTCATATCCTTTTGTTTCAAATTGTGAAGCTTTATAAATAACTCTAATTCATAATCTCTAAGAATACATTTATCCTTTAACTTGGTAACCATTTGATTCCATAAAATTATTCTCATTTCTCTATTCATGACTATTTCTCTCTGCAACTCTCTCCACCAAAGGGCATCATGTCCCTTAAGTCTTGTTTGTGCCAAATTTATCCTCTGTGGGTCACAAAGATTTTCAAATTATAAAGATTCTTCTAATTTATCTATCTAATCTATCAAATCTCCATGGTTTAATGTACCAAAAAAATTTAGAACCCCCATTCTATTACCTTTACTAACCTTAGCAAGAGCTCTTAGGAAATATTCTTCGCCTTCATCTACTAACCGTTCATTTTATCTTTTTTTTCTTCAAATTCACTTTCTTTATCACCCACACATTCTTCTTCATGGTCTAGATTTATTCTCAAATCTTCAACTAAACAAACTATCTCATTTCTAGTCTTAGGTTGAAATTATTCAAACATATCCTCCATTCTAGAGACTATCCTTCTTTGGGGGAATTTTCTTAAATATATCAAAACCAACTCTAAATTTTACCTCTACTATTTTTTACCCATGTACTATGTAAAACATGAACTTATCCTTCTCATGGCTTTAATGCCCCTCTCAATCCTCTAGAATTTCAAGGTTTCTCCTCACACACTCACAACTCTTAAAGCCTTTGAGACACTTTTGACTACTTCAATTCCTCTCTAACCTCTTCAAATTCTCCAAAAAAGAACCTCACTCTAATACCATCTAATGTAGAGTGTCACTAGTGGGACTTACTATACTAACTAATCATGCAACCAAAACATCACACTAGCATAATGAAAGAAAAAAATGATACAAAAAATCTATTTAATTTTATTGAATTTTCAAATGATACAATATATTTCAAAAAAAAAATTCTTCATTACATTACATTTATGACAATTATATACTTTTTAACCTCTTATTATCCTTTACAATCTTGAGTCTCTTAGACATCCTCTATCTTTACCATCCATTGAATCCTTTTACCTCCCCTTTCAATCCACAAGATCCTTCTCTTCTCTTCCTAGTCTCTCCTTTCAAACCACAAGAAGATTCTCCTTTTCTATTTGTACTCTCTTCCCCCAAAAAGTCCTCCACTTCTCTCTCATTTCTCTAGGGTTTCGCCTCCTCCCTTTTATAATTGGTTACTTACATAGTTATAGCCCTTTCATGTAACTGATTCTTTTAATTATCAGATAAGAAAGATGGTTGAAGTTCTGTTGAAATTTCAAAAATCGAGGATATTTTCATAACTCGTATTTACTTGTTGGATATCTAAGGTGCTCTCAAAACCGTGTCAACTTTTGACAAGAGTTTTAAAAATAGGTTAGAAATCCAAAAAAAATCTTTAAGAGGTTCAAAATTTCCTCCACCATGATTTTTGTGCATCCTTGAATTATTTCCTTGATTTTCATTAAAGTTGTGAGATGTCTGTCACATTTTGATAAGGTCTTGATAAGCTTTTCAAGTGCTAATGAGGTTGTGAAAACCTCATTGGGAGCCGACATTGGTTTTGAAACCAACCCCAATTATTGAAACTCCTTTGGAATTATTTTTCATTCTTATATTTGGGCGGGTGCATAAAGATGGGTAGCCAATTTGTGGCCAATTTTTTTAAAAAGTTTTGAAAGCTCATAGCGCGAGCGTGTTATAATGCGAGCATGTTATAACGTGAGCGTGTTATAACGCGAGCGTGTTATAATGCGAGCACGTTATAATGCGAGCGTGCTATAACATGAGCATGTTATAACGCGAGCATGTTATGGCTTGGTGTGTCAAGCCTGAGGATCGGCCACAACGAGCCCATAACATGAGCGTGTTATAACGGGCTCACGTTATGACCTATTAAAAGCGAAAAAAAAACAAATTGAATTCATTCTTGCACTTGACTATTTTTTTTTCCCGCGGCCAAAACCCCAATTTTTTGTGCTCGCATTCTGGGAGGAGGTATTTTGCAAAATTATTCATCAATGGTTGTTGTTTCATCGCGAGGATTCCACCATGTCAACGAGGAGGTTTGAGAGGTAAGGATTGTTTTTTGTTTTGAATTTTTTAGTTTTAGGTTGTTTTTTATATTTATTTTTTGAGTTTGTAGGAGATGTTAATCAACCTGCAAACCCTCATCAAAATCCTCAAGCAACACAACAACAACAAGACGAACAAAATCCTCAACAAGCACAACAACAACAACAACAAAATCCTCAAGTTAATCAACCACAACCTCAATCTCCTCCACCAATCCCTCAACATCCTCTTGGCAATCAACAAAACTTAATGAGTGAAATTGAGAACAATAAAAAAAATTTGAGAATTTAATCAGCAGGTTGAACGATCCAAATGGTTCAACCATAGAAAGAATGACACTAGCAACTTTGCTGAAATAAATGTTAAAACATGTAGATTCAATCATAAAATAATTAACTGGTTGGCAGGATAGGAGGCAGACGACTAGGGCTTATTACCAAGATAAATTATCATATAAAGACGTAAAAGATTTAAAAATTACAAAAGGTGATTTGTGCTCATTATTCACTGAACCAAGGTCAAATGCAAATATTACCCTCAATGTGAAGAGGTTTCCTATTCATTGGTGCCACCACCAACAGATTAGGAACTTTTTTTGGGATAGGTGGTACATGGTTTTTTATTACCCACCATACAACAATTGTGAAGTCCCATAGTATTTCCTTAGGAAACTATATTGTGAGTTCATCTTGAACAAAATCCTAAATTATTTTGATATGAGGGACTTCCAGGGGAGATGTGGGGGGTGGGCTCAAGATAGACCCGGTGCACAACAAGATCCTACGTGGCAAGGGAGACGACCTCTCACTAGGCCGCCTCATGAGCACATCATCATCCCTTCCATCGTGAAGGAGAGTGCCGACATAGAGACTTTGCATGCCGTCAACTCTTTGACCTAGAGTGTCATCCAGGATGCCAACCCTATTCTACAGCGCCATCCAGGGGAGTTTTCGAGTGGTGGGCTTCAATCCCATTTGTGTCAATCTTGCGGGGTGACTTGTTCATATGACCCCACCAACACTCAGGAGGTTGCTACGCATGATCCGTCTATAGCTATGGAGATGGCTAGGGAGACTAAAATTTTGCATAAGGCCTATGGAATTGATACTCAGGTAAAATTTAGCATGTTCATTGAATTTAATTTATTAAATTTCAATTTTGAAATGCAAGATTAACTAATTTAGTTGTATGATTATAATAAAATTGCAGGCTCACAGTGTTGATACTGGATACACTGGCCCTACACCTGCATATTTCTCCACTGCACCTACCATTGAGGTATGTAACTAGTAAACAATTATAAATTTATTACATGTTAATAGCATTGTTTTATGAATGGTATTTTAATATGTGATTTTGGATGTTGAATAGGCTAATATTGGAGGTTTCGAGGGAACACCTCCCAGTGCCAGTGGATTTAGTCAAACCTACACGCATGTAATAGAATAAAGAGTTTAACTAATGAATTTTACTTAATAGATTTATTTAGTTTATATTCATATCATTGATTACATTGAATTGCACATCTTTCAAACTCAAAGCATTAATTCACATTCCATAACTAATAACTATATGTTGATAGATGAGAAAATTTCAACTACAATATAGTTGTTTAGAAACTCAACATAAGCAATGATGCAATTAATTCACATAGCATAAGTAATAAGTCTAGGAGCAGCTTCCAATTGCATTTTCTTTTCATGGCATTCCATGAGACCACTTTTTACTGAGGCATCTTTTTAAACAGTTCACTGCCTTGTCTATGCTATGGATGCTTGGAAGGAATATATGAAATAATAATAGCAAGCAATAGCATAGACAAGGCAATGAGTTATTTGAAAAAATTTCCTCAAAGAAATGTGGTCTTATGGTGATGTCCATCACCATGAGACCCAATTTCTTTGAGGCACTTTTTCAAACAACTCGCCGCCTTTTCTATGCTACCACATTTTCCATACATGTCTACCAAATAATTTTATGAAACAATTCATTTCCTCACTACTATGGCTAAAAGCTTAAAAAAGGTGTTTTCCAACAAACTATGGATGCTTGGAAAAAATCTATCAAATCATAATAGTAAGCAATATTATAGACAAGGCACTTAGTAGTTTGAAAAAATTCCTCAAAGAAATGTGGTTTCATGGTGATGGAATGCCATTCCATCACCATGAGACCACATTTCTTCGAGGCATTTCTTCAAACAACTCACCACCTTTTCTATGATACCACATTTTCCATACATGTGTACCAAAGCATTTTATCAAACTACTCACTTCCTTGCTACTATGGCTAAAATCCTAAAATAGGTGCTTTCCAACAAACTATGGATGCTTGGAAATTTTTTTATCAACGCATAATAGTAAGCAATAATACCATAGAGAAGGCGATGAATTGTTTGAAAAAATGCCTGAAAGAAATGTGGTCTTATGGTGATGGAATTCCATGATGTGCATTTGTTTGTAATGGAATTCCATCACCACAAGATCCCATTTCTTTGAGGCATTTTTTCAAATAGTTCATTGCCTTCTCTATGCCACCATAGTTTTGTACATGTCTACGAAAGCAATTTATCAAACGGTTCACCAACTTGCTGCTATGGGTAAAATCCTAAAAATATGTGCTTTCAAACAAGATATGGATAGGGAAAATAGTAAGAATGATAGTGAGAAATATATAGTTTAATAAGTACTCAAAATTTTTTTCATTATCTCATACATTATAAGTCATGATGTGGATCACTATTGTAGTTTTCATGATTGAATAATTTGTTGTTTTATTTTCAGATGTTGTAAACAAAAACACCTTTAAATGATCAGATGGCAATGGACATCGATGTTTCATCTACTATAGAATCCTCAATGGCTCTAACAGGGGAGGTATGAGGAAAATTACTAAATTTTAATTTACATTCGTTGTTATAGATGTTAGTTAGTGAAAAATCAAACCATTATTGATTTTTAATTTGATTTCTATTTGGATGGTTTATACAAGGCTTCAACACACCTCAGCATGGGAATTTGAATATTTCCCTCATGGAGAGTGATCATCAGATGGCGGTAAGTTATTATTTTGTTAAATATATCATTTTTTTTAATGTAATTTCTATATATTAATGTCTTTACTTCTTATTGTCACAGATAAGACTTCACCAAGAACTGAACACTAGGAGGAGCACCAGGAGCACTCCTCGACTACATCATAAATGAGTGACAAATGTATCACCATTTGATTGACAAGCAAAGGGCAAGAATTTATTTCGAGAGCATTGAGAGCGATGAATTTTGATTCCAGAGCCCTTTTTTGTATGCCTATATGGCATTTTTGTACATATTTTGTATTGGATATATTTGACATTGTATGCTTATATGGCATTCTCGTAAGCCTATATGGCTATTTTGTACCTATATTTTATACTTATATTGCCATATATTGATGTATGCCTACATGGATATTTGGTTAATTCAAATATTTGTTATCGATGGTGTCCATATTTGCATTATAAATACATGGTTCAATAGATATGAGTTACATGTATTCAAGTGTATACTTTACAACTTACGTGTATACTTTGTGACTTATGTGTATTCCAATGTATACTTTGCAACTTACATGTTTTCATGTGTATACCTTGTATTCATGCATATACTTTGTATTAATTTGCGTATACTATGGATTCGTGTGTATACTTCAAGACTTACGTGTTTTTTAGTACTTGTGCTTCCCTTATTCACATGTACATGCTTGAATTATTCACATGTATACTTATTAATTGGTTAGCCCTAGCATTGATCATTTTTGTCCTTCATGGTTTATCTTGAATATTAATTGATTGATGCTAAACAACTTTATTAGTTGATGCTAAACAACTTCAATATTTCTAGGAATACTAGTAGACTTACAAATTCCAAAATTGCACAAATTGAAAAGAAAAAATTAACTGTAAATAAATGCACTGATTATTAACTTGATAATTGATTAAGAATAAGTATAAAATATATCAAGAGATGAGCCTTCTAGAATGGCAACTGCCAACTAGAAAATAGGAAAAGGATTCCCAATACTTTGAAAGTAATAATCCACCCAAAATTCCAACAGGACATAAGTGATACAGAGTAAGGAGGACTTCAATTACCAATCACAAATTCACTCTGATTTCAACAAGCCTTCAATCTCCAAAACGCTAACTATGGTGATTCCCTTCACAACTTCACTATTTGCCTTGTAGATCTGTAGACCTAGTTTATTGGACCTATCTCACAACTCCACTCTCAAACCAATTAACCAATTATATTTTTAGACACCCTTTAAGGCATACCAAAACATATCTCAAAAGCTCATCTAACTCTTTTGGAACAAGTCCCTCAAACTGATGCTTCTACATTGTCCCCTTAAGTCAAATAGGCCTAATTTACAAAACAACTCTCCTCTAAACAATCTTCCAACCCAAAATACCTGAGGACAATCATTTACCAGTCTATAAAACCACCAAATCTACAATTTTTAGCTAGTGAACCGCTCACTGAGTCCTCTTTATACAAAACCCTCATTTTTAGCAAGTTACAAAAGGGTTTACTGAAAATACCACTTCCCAACTTCTTTACACTTCACCAATGCATCAAACATGCTCCAAATGGCATGCACATGCTTAATCTATCACCAAAATTTTCTTCCCCAAGATTTTTCCTTCACCTATCCACCTTTAACCATCAAATTTCACTCAAAACATTCAAATATGACAATTAGGGCATCATGCCAAAACCCCCAAATGACCTCTCATACTCCCAAAACCATTCAATCAACTAAATCCTACCATATTGGGCCCATTAAACTCATCTAAAAGAGTTATAGTTATTGAAATGGGCCATAATCACATTTTTATGTCTTTAAAACCTTAAAATTGGAGTTTCAGACCCGCCTACAGGGAAAACTCAATAAGATTCTACAACCCCAATGGGAACGCCTAAAAATTAGTCAAAATGATAGATAGGACACTGAAAAAAAAATTCAAATCAATTGGGAGTCACCATCAAGCAGTGCAGGCCATGCAACTACTCTGTAACAACAATATTCAATAGAAAAGATACATAATTTCAATGAAAACATGAGCTTTATTATTCAATCTTTTAGGAAACCTCTAACAACCTTCATCCATCGATTTTACAACATATTTTAAACCTTAACCAACCTATTACAACTATTCTAACTGCCCTTTGAATTCCCATGACCGTTGGGGCTTCCTCAATTTTACATTTTTTTTGCACTTTTACAACTTTTCAATATTGCACTTTTGATAGTTTTGCAAAAATGTGACAATATAAACTCAATGACTCCTAATTACCTATTAGATGGTCTATTACGACCTTATTGAATTGAAAAAAATCAAACACACCTAAAACTATCAAAAAACCTCATTTGACAACATTAACACAAAATGGATTTGGTGCCCCTGCACCAAGAAGGCTTATTTAAGATCCTTGAGCAATGCATTTTCTAATGCTCCCTTGTTCTTACATATATCAATTCAATTTAATCCAAAGAGTTCAATGAAATGCTTTATCTAAAAGAAAAAAACATGTTTTCAATTTGTATTCCATGAAATGATTCATAAAAATACTCCAATATATTTAATCCTTTGATTGGAACAACTCAATTAGGCAAATGATACATAATCTTCACAACACCTGCAAAACATAATATTCATAGTAGATGAAGTAGTGTTTCGGTGTGAAAGAGGACCATGCCTAGCATAAACGTACCCATCAGGATGCGTTGGAGCAGTTTGTTTGGTCACACGAATTGCAAAATGAAAGTTGCACCACTTTGCAACTTTACACTGCTTGCATTTGACACTTTTTCCATCAAGTGAAAAATGGACACCACGGGAAAATGACTCCGAGATAACAAAAATAAAGAGAGGTTATTGTAGAGGAGCCAATGCAATCCCGTAGGCTCAAACGAAGAGTTCGTAAGCGTCACGATTTTCGAGTAATAGCCCGCCAAAGATTGCTTCCTTTTTTGCACTTTAGACCCTTAAGGGATCAAGCTGGTTGAACGTAGCTCGGAGCAATTTCACCTATTTGGGTGTGAAATAGGACCATGCCTAGCATAAATGTACCTATCAGGACGTGTTGGAGTAGTTTGTTTGGTCACATGAATCGCAAAATGAAATTTGCACCCCTTTGAAACTTTTCACTACTTGTATTTGACACTTTTTCCATCAAGTGAAAAGTAGACACCACGGGAAAACGACTTTGAGATAATGAAAAATGAAAGAGGTTATTGCAGAGGGGAATAAATCGATCCCATATGATTAGATTAGAATTTTCTAAGTGTCATAGTATCTGAGTAACAACATGTTGAAGTTTGTAGCCATTTTGCACTTTAGACTCTTAAGGGATCGATCCTATTGAATGTAGCTCAAAGTGATTATGCGTGTTTGGGTGTGAAAGATGACCATGCCTAGAGTAAACATACTTATTCAGACATGTTGGAACAGTTCATTTGGTCACACAAGTTGCAGAACGAAAGTTGCATCACTTTGCAACTTTCAACTACTTGCATTTGACAACTTTTTCTCCAAGTGAAAATTCACCACCACAGAAAAATGCCTCTGAGATAGTGAAAATTGAGAGAGGTTATTGTAGAGGGGCCCAACATGATCTCATAGGATCAAATGAGAAGTTTCTAAGCGTCACGGTATCCAAGTAACAACATACTAAAGTTTGCAACCATTTTGCACTTTGGACTCTTAAGGGATCGATCCAGTTGAACATAGCTCAAAGCGATTTCACGTGTTTGGGTGTGAAAGAGAACCATGCCTAGCATAAAAGTACATATTCAAATGTGTTGGAATAGTTTTTTTGGTCACACGAGTTGCAGAACAAAAGTTGCACCACTGCAACTTTCAATTACTTGCATTTGACAACTTTTTCCCCAAGTGAAAATTCGCTACCACGGGAAAATGCCTCCAAGATAGTGAAAAACGAGAGAGGTTATTGTAGAGGGGTCAAAAATGATCCCATAGGATTAGGCGTGAATTTTCTAAGCATCATGGTATCTGAGTAACAACATGCTGAAGTTTGCAGCCATTTTGCACTTTAGACTCTTAAGGGATCGATCTGGTTGAACGTAGCTCGGAGTGATTCCACGTGCTTAGGTGTGAAAGAGGACCATGCCTAACATAAACATACCTATTTTAATGTGTTGGAATAATCTGTTTGGTCACATGAGTTGCAGAATGAAAGTTGCACCACTTTGCAACTTTCAACTACTTACATTTGACAATTTTTTCCCAAGTGCAAATTGGCCACCACGGGAAAATGCCTCTGAGATAGTGAAAACTAAGAGATATCCTTGTAGAGGGGCCCAACGCGATCCCATAGGATCAGATGAGAAGTTTCTAAGTATCACGGTATCCAAGTAATAGCGTGCTGAAGTTTGAAGCCATTTTGCACTTTGGACTCTTAAGGGATCGATTCGGTTGAACGTAGCTCAAAGTGATTTCGCGTGTTTGGGTGTGAAAGAGGACCATGCCTAGCATAAACATACCTATCCAGATGCGTTGGAACAGTCTGTTTGGTCACACGAGTTGTAGAATGAAAGTTGCACGACTTTGCAACTTTGCACTGCTGACATTTGACATTTTTCCATCAAGTGAAAATTGGACACCACAGGAAAACCACTCCAAGATAACAAAAACTGAGAGAGGTTATTGTAGAAGGGCCCAACGCAATCGCGTAGGCTTAGACGAAGATTTTGTAAGCACCATGGTTTCTGAGTAATAGCCCGTCAAAGATTGCTGCCATTTTGCATTTTGGACCCTTAAGGGATTGAGTCGGTTGAACGTAGCTCAGAGCGATTTCGCATGTTTGGGTGTGAAAGAGGACCATTCCTAGTGTAAATTTACCATGCCTAGTGTAAATCCACAACTTTTGATCAAAGAATCACTTCATATGACACCAAAACATGAAACCCTCACTTTATGCCATTCCAAAGGGATTTATTGAAAAATATTGTTCCAGGATTCTACACAGCCAACCAAGGCCTCAAACACCTTTATTTATGTTTTCACATGCTTGAAGGTTCATCAAAATCTACTTCCCCCAAGATTTTCTACAACTTCCCTCCTCTAACCATCAAATTTCACTCAAAATACACAATTTGACAATTAGGGCATCATGCCCAGGCACTTAACTCGCCTTCCCTTCCCTTCCAAAGATTCAAACACTTCAATATATGCATGATCATTCCAAATCAATCATCTCCCAATCTTTCCTAAGTCAATTTCACCAAAACCCAACATCTAAACTCCATTTTAAAGCCAAAATTCACCCAATTTCCTATGGGACAACAACCAAAAACATTTCTAAACATTTTCCATACTCCTAAATCTTATTCCTACATCTAATCCTATCATTTTGGACTCATTCCACTGAGCCAAAAAGAGAAACAATAGGTGGAATGAGTGATTTATTCAATTTTAGTCTTCAAACCCTTATGACTGGCTGTGTAGACCCGCAGTCGGTAATTTGACAATAAAATTCTTAAAAATCAATGAATTTCCTTCACTCCAAAGCCAAAAAAATAGATAACACCTATCTCTACCAATTTAAATAGCATTTAGGACATAATACTTCTTCACGACCAAGTACAATAGTCTACAACAAAAAAATTCAATGAAACATGCAAAATCAGGGGATTTTTATTATTTTTCCTTCACAAAAACCTTCAACAACCTCTTCCTTCAAGTTCCCAACATATTTAAACCTTAACCAACCTATTAAAATGGATCTAAGTTCCCTTTTAATTCCCATGACCATTGGACTTCTTCATGTTTACATTTTTTTGCACTTTTTTTCACATTGACAACTTTTCAATTTTTGCAATTTTACATCATTTTGACAAATATGCAACATGAACTCCAAAATGACCCAAAAACCAACTAACATGACTTCTTACATTATAAATTGGTCTACTATGACCTTATTCAATTGAAAAAACTCAAAACACAAAACTAACTTAAGACTTCCATGAGCCAATTTTGCTCAATAACCTTAGTGCCCCTGCACCAAATTTCAATATTTGAGTAAATCTCATTACAATGCCTTAGGTACTCCGTTCTAATGGATATTTTACAATTTCACTCATACATTCAAGATTCTCTTATAATGTATACATCATAGGTGCTCATGATGAGTTTAACTTCAAATGAGTAACTTGACATTCCCTCGCTAAGCTTCACACGCTCTTTTATAATGGCTTCAAATCAGAATTGAAATTTGTAAAGATCATCAAAATAAGGATGATACATTGCTTTTTTGGCTGAGATTCTCTTCGATGGATCATAAATCAACATTTTCTGCAAGGAGAGACCAATCAATTTTTAGTAGTTTACTTACAAATATGTAAAGTAAAAGAAGAAAAAGAAAGAGCATCCAAAATGGAAATGAAATGAAAATAGATGGAAGACACTTACAGGCAACAAATCCACACCATTTGGTTCCAACTTAGGAACAACAAGGCATAAATCTTGATGCGTCCATTGAGGATAGGCATGTCAGTCTCTCAACTTAGTCACTCCTGGTCATACATCTTCGCTATGAGTTACAAGATACCTATTGCACACAACACCTCTCATGAATAGAATAACTTGAAATTAGAGATGCTCTTATAATGTCTACATCATAGGTGCTCATGATAAGGCTAACTTCAAATGAATAACTTGAAATTCCCTCACCAAGCTTCACACACACTTTTGTAATGGCTTCAAATCATAATTGAGATTTGTCAAGATCATCAAAATAAGGATGCTACATTGCTTTTTTGGCTGAGATTCTCTTGGATGGCTCATAAATCTGCATTTTCTGCAAGGGGACACCAATCAATTTTTAGCAGGTTACTTACAAATAGGAAAAGTAAAAGAAGATGATAGCAATGGAATTAAACAAATTAATGTGGATACAAGTATAAATTAATAAGAACTAATGTGCATACTTACAAATTAATCCAACAAACCATATGGGTCTGCACTACTCTTTATTGTGTCAAGTATTGCTTCATGGTCAGACTCACATACCTTCCACAAGGTCTTGTTCAAAGGTCTACCCCCATATTTAGTCAAATGAACATTGGATTCCATTAAAAGGTTCGAGTAATGAAGAATCTTACGATGCGTGTCAAAGTCCTGAAACAACCAATGTTTAACACTCTTATGTGGGTACCTTCTAAGGCACGTTCCAGTAACAACAATTGAGCCTGTAGGGTATTCGATGTTTTCTCCATCTATAATTGGTGCCTCCAATTTATTTTTGGCCTCAACACATTGACACAAGTAATAGTATGTTCCCTCTTCTTTGTATTCATCTGCAATAACTGCATAAAAATGCCCTGCATTGATATATGTAGCAAATCTATTGAAATTAGTCAACATTAAGAATACACTACAAAGTAAGATAACAATAGGAATTTCAAAAACTAAGCTAGTAGATATATTACCTGGTTGAACAAGATCTAATACATGGTCAAAGTCAACCGATGATTCCATCTATGTTAGTTCCAATGCCGTTGGAGGGTGATACATGTGAAGTGGGCTAAGATAACTTGTCAACTATTTATCAACGCACTCCCCTGACTCACAATCATTCCAGATTTGCATTGTACATGAAGAACAAAATCATTTCATCTTTCGTGTATTGATACTCCATGAACCTGCATCTAAGCTAAGGAAAGAGTGTAGCTCACTCAATCATGTTCGTGTACAACAATCCTCATATGGTGCAATGTTAGTATCATCCATCAACCAAAAAAATCTACGAACTGAAGACGTACCTTCATTACCTGGACCCATCGAAGCATTACACCACTCAACAATTGATCTTGCATTTGTCAACTTTGCATTGTCTTTATACTTTAACTCTTCTCGTGCTAATGCTCTTTTCATGCATTCTCTTGCACCATCATGCTCCCCCTTTCCATGCCCGGCCTCACAAAAGTTCCACATATGCTCAACACCTGTAATGACATGCATCCTGTTCAACCAGTAGAACATGCGCGAGTTCTTGAACTATGTTGCATAGTTGTCCGACCATATTATATGTTGACTATATGCTATTCCCCTCTGAGCCAAATCACTGTAGAACATTTGGAAGAAACCTTGCACGAACTTTGAGAATGTGTGCGATCATCACTAATATAAAATTGATACTCCCTCAATACCTTCCTTTGGTCCTCTATACTATCAGCTACATGAATGAATGCTATGTGCACAAATATTGAAACCTGTGTGGAGTTGTAATACTATGATTGCACCTCATGCTATGGCTATAGAGTGTAGTTCTCTACAAAGTCAACCACTAACCACTAATACTATGTTTCCAACTGGAAAGGTGTCCTTGCATAGCTTGAATTGTGTGTCCAACCATCGGGCTGTATGGGTATGCCTTGCATACTCATACACTATATTGTCACGAAACATGGACATAAACTGATACATTAGAATCTTCTGAATAATCAAATCACACCTTTTTGCTTGAGACCCATCTTTTGTAATGTATGCCACTGTTTTATACTTCCCGAACTCTACTAGTTTTTGTCCCACCTCATCTGTGCTTTCCATATGTTGACATATTGTCATACACTGCAAGCCACTGTAACAATCGCATGAACCATCCAAACATGTTGTCCTATAGAATATTTGGCCATCCTCTATTTCACATAATTTTTTTGATAAGAACTCTCTTGAAGATGTTGGTGGGGCTTCTATGCCACAATCCTACAAAACATTGTTAGTATGCAAATATAAACATATAGAATGATAAACATCATAATGGTTCGAGAATTCAATATGTAGTCTACAACAAGTAGTGCGTGTGTGATTTATCTTGACATAAAAAGGTTTAAGCATTTCAAAAAATCTTTGAAAAATACTAATTTGAGGATAATCCTTTTGAAATTTACGAAAAAATTGGGTTTGAGTCGTATCAAAAAAATGCTTTGGATGTGGCTGTGGTTCTGACTACTGATTCTCCTGCTTACCACATCCCTTTGATTTGGAGATGGCCTTGTGTTATTCTTCCAATACTCTTCAATTAGTATTCTCAATGATTTAACAACTTTTTTATCTTTTTGTGGCAGTCTCCCTGAGAATTCCCATAATTCATTTGAATTGGTGCCCTTAATTCTTTGTCACCTTTGAATGGATTTTGATAAAAAATTTCTACTAATTCTCATTTGTTCACTCGTATTTCTAATGAGACAAGCTCTCTTTGTTTGAATACTTACCAAAGTCAATGTAATTACACATCGGGTGACATTACTATCCTTTGAGCGTGAGGTCTTACCCACACTCTCATAAGCATCCATTAGATTCTTCACAATAGTGTTTTCACTTGATGCATTCGATGTTCTCAACCCAAGAGTCTTCATGATGTTTCTATACTTTATACCCTGCATCATTTCAAAAAATAGTTGACATCTTGCGGTCTCATTTAGCCTTTCAAAGAAGAATTTCCAAATCTTATTAGCATATCTTCTACAAGTGTGTGCTGGAATCTTACCTTCCATGTGCTGCAAAATATTCTCATCAATATTAATCAAATACTTTGGATTTCTACACAAAATTCTAGGTGGTGTTCTCCTAGGTACATACATCTCAACATTAGGAATTTCATCAATATTTAATTGAGGTGGGCTAGATTGTGTACCTTCAATTGAGGGTGGAGTAGAAGACATACCTTGAGGTTCATGTGGGGATGATGGCTACCTTCTTCGTCAAATCTAAGTGATGATGTACTCTCAACTTGAGGTGCAGTGGATGGTGTCCAACCATATTCACTTGTGTTAGATGGTGTCCCTCCATATTCACTTGTTGTATATGGTTTCCCTCCATATTTTCTTGTGCTTAATTGTGTCCCTTCATATTCACTTGTGGTAGATGAAGTGTCTCCAACTACTGTATCTGAATCTGTCCTACCATGACTCTTTCACATTCGTGCCCTTTGTGCTGCCAATGCCTATTCTCTTTTTCATGGTTGAGGTTCCTCTTCAATTGGCTTGTTTTTTTCAATCGTATCCAATTTCTTCTTTTCACGATATGCTGCCACCCATTCTCTCTCCTTTGCTTTGAAGGTTTCATACTCTTTGTATGTTAGTTTATTCCTTCTTCGTTTCTTCAGCATGGCAGATGATTTTACCTGTAGCATGGTAATGAGATGAATATTAGTTCCTAAAAAAATTATCCATTCAAATAAATAAAATATATGTCATTCAAGGCTTCATAAAAATACTTACAATCATCCTGTAGAAGAGTATTTCTAGCATAGACAAAGGTGGTGCAGGGGCACCATAAGAGTCCAATTTTCAAGTTTTGTCAATCTTGGTTATGTAATTGGTTTTAGGTAGGTTTTAGGTGTTTTCATCTAAATAAGGTCTTTTTAGACCATTTTCATATTGTATTAGGCATAGTGAGGTTCAAAGTTGCAAAATGCAAAATATTGTAAAAATGTTGTCAAGGAAAAGTTGCAAAAATTGCAATAATTGGAATATCAACAGTCATAGTGGGAATACCATCAGTCATGGGAGATGAATAGTTAGTTGAGTCAATTATTCCTGATGTAAGAAGCCTATTAAGACTTGAAAAAACTTGATGTAAGGTGGTTGTTCGTGTTTTGAACAAGAAATTCAATCAAAATCATTGAATTTTCTGAATTTTTACTGTTTTCTTGCTGCTATTCTACTTTGTGCGAATCCATACAGCTTGGGTTTTCTTTGAAAATCATTTAAATCATTAGGTATGTGAACTAGCTTTATTTTGGAGATGGTTTTATTCAATTCCATGAAGAAACAAAGATTTTACAGTCAATCTACTGACTATGAGTATGATTCTAAGTTTAAGGGTTTTGAAGTTGTAAAAATGTATTAGTGCCACATTCCACCTATTTTTTCTTTTGTGACTTGGTGGAATGGGAACCAATAGAGTATTTTTAGGTGTAGGTGAAGTTTTTTAGCATTGAGGAAGTGAAGATACAAAGTTCTTGGTGCTGCTCCAAGTGATTTTCTATGATTTCCATGCAAGAATAGATACCTACAAGTTATGATATGAAGAAATAATAGTGGTAAAGGTTGGGAGACAGTTTTTTTAGCTTTTGAAAAACCCAATTCAATGTGTTTGAAGCTATGGAAAGGTGTATGGAGGTATGGAATGTATACTTACAATAAACCCTCACTATTTGAGCACAGTTTAAGCATTTAAGCAAGGATTTAATGAATTGCTACATTAGTGAGCGATTTCTTTAATGGATATTGATGATATGGAAGTTTTATAACCTATTTAAGATCTATCCATGGTTTTTTGATGTTGTGGAGTGATTTTGATGGTACTAGCTTTGTTAAAAAGGCCTAATTGAGCCTTGTAGCAGCATGACAGTCTGTTTTAGGTGAGTATTTTTCAAAGTAAGAATAATTGATTTATCTATATGTTTAAGTAGGCCTTAATGGGTTCTTAGAACTGATTTTAGTTTTTGGAGATCTAAATTGGTTGGGAAATTATACCCGTTTTTGTGCTAAGGACTACTACTAGCCTATGAGCCAATTGAGAGTGGATGTTTAGGGAAGAGATAGATCAGAGTTTTAGGAACCTTTCCTTGGTTTGAGTTAGTTATTTTAATGATGTTTAAGTTTTTTTGAGGATTCAATAAGATTTTTTATGCCCTGGTCTTAGTTTTGGGTGTTTGTATCAAGAGCTTTGTGAAGAGAATGATGAGTCAAAGGTGGATGAATATGAGAGAATGGTTTTTTGATGGAATTCCTTAAGGAAATGTGGTAATGTGGCATGCCATGATTACAAGATAGGCTCAAAATGGAATCATGGACAAGGCATGTGAATTCAAATTCCCTGGCAAGCTAGTGGAGCATTGGCAACCTAGCTCACTCACTAGCTTGCCAATGCGGTAGGGTTGAGAAGGTAGGGGCAATGTATGCCTCATAGAAATGGGGTCTCACGGTGATATCTTTGTGAGACCCCATTTCTATGAGGCATACACTACCCCTACCTTCTCAACCCTGCCGCACTAGCAGGCTAGTGAGTGACCTAGCTTGGAGCGTTGGCAAGCTAGCTCATTCACGAGCTTGCTAATGCAGAAGGGTTGAGAACGTAGGGGCAGCATATGCCTCATAGAAATGGGGTCAAAAAGAGAAATGTACATCACTATGAGACCCCATTTCTACGAGGCATACGCTACCCCTACCTTCTCAACCCTACCACATTGGCAAGCTAGTGGAGCGTTGGCAACCTAGTGGAGCGTTTGCAAGCTAGCTCACTCACTAGCTTGCCAATGCAATAGGGTTGAGAAGGTAGGGGCAACGCATGTGATGCTCCTCCACGCTTTGTCCTGAAAGCGTTGCTATAGGTGGCTTGGTCCATTTTTGTTGGTTGTCGTTTTGCTTCCCGTTTCATTGTTTAGACTATTATTGTTTGATTGTTCCATCTTGAGTCAAGTCGTGACTAGTATCTAGTTCGATTATTTCTTTAAGTTTTAATTGGAAAAATGGAAGGCTTTAGTTAATGAAAATAAAGGTTTAATTAAATTATAGAATAAAATCAAAATTAATATGTTAGTTCAATAGGAGAAATTCAATTAGTAAACTATGTGAGAATTACAAGAAATGAATTAAGAATTATAAAATTAAAGAAAAGAAAATAAGTTAACAAATTAAGGCATATGGTGTGCAAGTTGAGTTTGAATTTAAACTTAAATGAAAGATAAATAAATAAATATAAAAGAAAATTTTAAATGGAAGTGATTCTCAGAAAGAAGGAAACCAAAAGTAGTGGAGGATTAATTAAATGGAAGTGGAGTTAACTCCACAGGGGCAATTGGCCTTTATTCTCTCGGAGGAAAAACTAATTGGGGATGTTTTTGCTGTGAATTTTTTGGAGAGGTTCCTTGGAACTGGTTCTATTTGTTTTTGAAAAGATTGTGGATTTGGGTTTTACTGTAGCAGTGAAATTTCAGTTCTGCAGGACTCGGAAAGGTGCTACTATTGCAAAGCTGGAAGGGGAAGGTCCTACAAAAAATCTCCCTATCAAGCAAAAAGTCTAGGTTTCTCTTACTATTCTCAATTTTAATTTTGAAGAAAATTGTGGCGAATATGTTCTGGGGTTCTTTGAAAATTTAAGTCAGATATATATATAGAATTCTTGTGTGTAAATAGTGTTGCTTCATCGATTTGAGCCTCCATTTTCTTGTACCTATTGTATAAACAATTGGTGACACCAGCTATATTCTGCAATCTTACCCAACATCCTTTTTGTTGTTAGCCAAAATGAGAATTTTGGAACAGTGAAATTCACACCCATCAGGATATTACCTTAATCTTTCTAGGGCATATTAATCATGAGTCATTCTTAATTCATCTGGAAAAATTTACTATGGAAAAAATTTGGTTCGGTATTCATAGTTTCTGTAGATATCGTGGTTTCCCCATACTGGCAAATTGCACTTTCATATTCTTGTCTTCACTTGTGTAAATGGTGATCAGTTTTCTAACACTCCTCTAAATTTGATGGTTACATAATATAAATATCCTGCTAAAGTTGTAAGGGTTGAGGTTGGCGATATTAATGCCTTTGTGGCATCGAATCCAAGTCATAAGTAATAGAGCCGGGTGGAACTTAGCCTCTATCAGAGTCGTTATGTTCAATAATCTCCTTGGTAACTGATAGTTAACAGATAAATATGATTTCTTCTACCAGATCGACTAAGAGATTTAGTCTTTGTCCTAGAAGTTGATATGCTTTGAATCCTTGGATATCTAAGAAAATATCCTCAACATAAATACTGTATGGGGGCTACAATGTGAGCACATGGTTGGCAATACAGCCGACACTTGGAGCATTGGAAATTTTCCTTATGAAAATTCTCTTCATCATGTTGTTTGAAACTCTCTTGATGGTGGTTGTATGATATGGAAAACATGCTTAGAGAGAGAGTAGCGTCATTGTAAGGGAACCACATATTCTTTTCTGAACTCTTAGGTTTGATATTTCTAGATTGTGTTCCTTCCTAATACCTTATCCATCCTATGTTTCCCCATAAATTGGTGCCCTACGTAATAGGTCACCATCGGTTGTAGTAACAGAGGCTTTACTTTATTTTGATTTGTTGGTTCATGTATCTTGTTAGAGTGTCTAAATTTTAGTGTAAGCATCATTATGCTTAACCTTCTTTTAATGAATGTTCCATGTGTTCTTGTGATTCCTGTGAGCATTCGGTTTATTTGATAGTTAATGGAAGCGGTAACTAAGTCTTCATTCTGCTGGATCTTCTTTGAATGAATGTCACTAGAATTAAGCCTTCTTATTTGCTCCTTAACACCGGTGCTCATATTAATACCCTACTATAAACTTCAATTGTTAACTATGCGTATCAATGTGTAACATTGTCCGCTTGCCATTCAATTTTGATCAGGATTTAACTATGGTTACCCGTAATGGTGTCAAACTTACTTGGGTTATATTTTCCTTGTGGAAGAATTCGCTTGATTTCTATGCATGAAATATTTTTTAGTTCATTGGAATTAAGCTTACGCTGAATCGGTCTTTACAAGATATTTTGTATATTGTCCTTTATTCACTCATTGCTATCGTCCCTTCTTGTTGTTTGTATCGACATACTTACTTGCGTCATTAGAGTGCAAGCTTTTCTCAGCATTGAAACACCCAGTGAATATGAAGAATGGCGACTGAAGGTCATACTTTTATTTGACTTTACTTGTCTAAGTAGTGTCTCAAGTGAGTGTGAAACTGGTCGTATAGATTTAAGTAACTTTCTTGATTCCATTAGCGACCTGTCATAACTACTGCACTTGAACATAGAAGACTGTAGAGGTTTAAAATTACCTTTCTAATTCCTTTGGAAACTTGTCACATCTGCAACACTTGAAAATAGAATGTTGTAGAGGCTTAAATAATTCCTCTAATTCCATTTTCAATCTGTCATAGATGAAACACTTGAACATAATAGAAAAGTTTAAAGGTTTAAATAATCCTCATTAATTTCATTGTCAACCCATCGTAGATACAACACTTGAACTCTTGTAGAATTTTTTTGAGTTTATGACTATTTGTATTTGCTAAGGTCGTCGCCTTATAGCTGATAATTAGCATACTAATTGGTTCAACATGTTTTGTATATGTATATCCTGGGTTTCCAAAATTCTGATTACCTTATGTAGCTGCTATAAGCATTGAAATATCCATCATTTTCCCTTTTTATTATGTTATGTGCATATATATGTATGTATGTATATATATATATATTTATATTTATATATATATATGTATGTGTATATATTTATAAAAATAAACATATAATTGTGTATTTGTGAGGTTTCATGGGAGTAGTGTAGTGTATTATTTAAATGTGTTTTGTTAAATCAAGTACTTTTATTAAATGTGTAAATCAAAGAAAAATGTTCTTTTAGAAAACATTATAAAATTTCTATAAGACAAACAATAGGTGATGTGTACTACAAAAGGATTAATTTTGGACTTTGATGACTAAGTGACAAAATATACGATAAAACAAAAAATAAATCATTTAAACAAGAATGGTGAATTCATAATAGATGAGTGGAAATTTGAATTACAAATGGGAACTTTGTGATCTATTCTAAATCCATTTTCTATTGTGTTTGAATTGAGGATGCAAAATGAGTGTATGGTGTGAATTAGATTTTAATTGCAGAATTGTTAATTGTTATGATTATTTTGTGAATTGAACTTTGAGTCTCTAAAGGCTTGAGAGCTTTGTCTTTAAATGGATATTTCGGTTATCCTTGGTGTTGGGAACCCTGTATTGAAAATGTGTATGATGTTCATTTACGTTTTACACTATAGTTGTCCTTGAGATTGATCGTTTGGACTTTGTAAGCGGGATGAGACTTTGCCTCACTTTGAGACTTGTTTTGGGTTTTGAGTTGTGCAAGTGGATAAGTTTTCCTTTTCAATGATTTTATGTTGTCGATAGAGGAGTGGCTCTCAGTTGGGGGTCTGGCACACAAAGGGGCGCTAGGGTAACTTACTAAGGGTTTAATCAAGTGATAACTTAAAAATAATTAGGGGGAATGGGTAGCTCTCACAATAATAAACATAATGAATGTCTCTCTCATGGATCAAGCGCTTGTTCAGGCTTGAGGTGAGATGAGAAGCATAGTTTGTATGGGGGTCTAGTGGCTGGTAGAGGCAGCCAGGGTAACTTAGGATGAGGGGGTCCGGTAGCCTAGGAAGGTTACGCTAGAGTAACCCATAGAAATTTATGTGTGACATTCCTCCTAGGACAACTGAGTTTCCTCGTGATGTTGTCTCTCTTGATGTGGTATGCCTCTCGAAGCGGTGTTCTATTCATTAATGTTTTTTGTACTTGTTTATTGTTGTTTTTTCAGCCTTGGGAGTCTGTTGTCTTTGATTGTCAGTGTTGGTGGGACCCGTTGTTACCTCCTAGCAGGGGGGGTGGATCTTTGGATTCACACGGTTGGTTGGAACGTGTAAGGTTCTCGATTAGGTTCCCCTTATGTTTGTGATGTGGCAATTTCATCTGATCTATTGTCTTTAGCATTGCATCTTCTCGTGGAAGGTTGACCATTGTACTTGTAAATGTATTGTATCTTGATCATTATTCATGTATCTTATGTGGTACACTCCTCACTTGTATCAAGGAAGTGTGATTGCACACGTTGTAATTGAAACTCTAAATTGATGTATCTTTTATATGTAAGGAATGATGTAATCGGTAATATTGTATTTGTTACTTGCAAAGAAAGTAATTTAGTTATTCTTATATGCTTATTGAATGGATGTTTCCCTTGGTTCATATGATCAATTGTGATGAGTAAATGTTATGTTTAATGATGATTAGTGTTTAATGATTAATAAGAATATTTGGTTTTATAATTTGGATAATGGAATTTAAGTAATGCAATCGTGCACCCTAGGGGACATAGGTTAATAATTAAAGTTATGTTCATTTTCTTTATTGCAACGTGCACTTAAAAAAAAAATTGTCTATTTTCGTAGTATAAGTTTAGTCCTCTAGGGTTATCGGCGGGGTGTTACACATGGTATCAATGCCCAGGTTTAAACACTGGGTGCTCTGGGTATATCAATTATCCCATTAAGTTGTCTTTGATGTATAGTTGAAGTTTAAGTTTTCCCTTGTTGACCTCATCTAATACCTTGAACTTGTCTGTGTAGGATCATGCTTAGGAGACGGGGTAGAGGTCGAGGGCAAGGAAAAGGACATGGTGGTGGTCGTAGGGTCAATCACAAGGATTCAACTCTATAGATTTCTCATGAGTCAGATCATGAGGAGCATCAGAGTTCATAGTACAACCAACGTGGTGTAGGACAAAATCAGGGTCAGCCTGGCATGGAGGGCGCATAGTTGCACCAATTATTAGAGGAGGTTCTTGCCCGGCTTGGTCTGAGGCAGGAAGGAGAGAATTTAGTGATTCGGGAGAGAGACAGAGATCTCCCAGGAGGAGGGAGTTAGCTATTGAGCAGGATTCCATTTTGGATGGTCACATGAGGGGCCTACTTCGAGCACGTCCTCTAACATTTGATGGGTTAGGCAGTGGATTAGAGGCAAAGACTTGGCATATTGATCTAAACCAATGTTTTGCTATGCACCCTTATGGTAGTAATACCAAGGCCAAATGTGCCATTATGCATCTCCATGGGTTCTCTTCCATGTGGTGGCATCTTGAGGAGTAGAAGCTCCATCTGGATATAGACTTAGTGTCATGGGAGATGTTCCTTGAGTGATTCAGAGCTTTATTCTTGTCTAACCATCGACGACAGCACCAAGCATATGAGTTTCATGAGTTGAGACAGTTGGCAATGTCAGTGGAATAGTATGAGCATAAATTCTATGAACTTAAGTAGTATGCTAGCATTGGAGATGATGAGGGCATGATAGTACAACATTTTCTCAGGGGCTTAAATTCCTGCATCAGTGGTGGAGTTTGGTTGTTCGAGCCGAAGACCATGGAGGTAGCCATGGAAAAGGCTCAGATTGTTGAGAAGAATCTAGCTATGGCTTTAGGTGGATAGACAGGGGTTCAGATTGGAAGTGCACCTTCCGTTGGTGTTGGATCTCAGGTTGTGAGTCCCTCCAAGGGACATCAGACACTCGCTAAGGGTGAGCAGTAGCAGCACTCTTATTCAAAACATATGACTTCTGAGTCTCAACTTGGTGGTAGTTGGATTCAGAAGAAGAGAGATCAGAGTTGGTGGTGATCTCAACGTGATCGTATCGATCAACCAACCCAAAGTTCATAGTCTACGGTTAACATGGGTAGTGTTCTGCAGTCTAGTGCTCCTCCAGGTGATAGAGGATTTAGTAGAGGTACAGGATGTTTTGCTTGTGGTTAGTAGGGTCACATTGCTCGACAGTGTCCTCAGAAGGGCACTTCTGGATTCAGTCAAAGACCGGTGGCTTCTAAGTCGATAGTAGGTGACACCGGAAGATTGCATAGGGTTTTTTCCGTAGTGGATAACCGCCAAGTTGAGCACCGGGGTGTAGTTGGATAGACTTTTGCAAGAGGACAGGCATTGTTCTTTGGAAATCGTGCATGTCCTACAACGTCGGGAGTTGATCCTCGGGGAGTGAGTCATGGTCCTGGTGCGGGTCCAGTGGGACCCTAGTGTTGAGTCTTCTGTCTTCTGGGAAGATGTATCCCTGGTGTGTATGTGTGTTACCCATATTGTTACAGGCTTCCAAGAGTAAGCCTGGTCTTAGATGTTATGCCCCCTCAGTTTTCCTTGTTTGGACTGCTTCTTAGATTTGCATTTAGACTTTATGTTGTTGTTTACTTGACCATATGTACTATTGATAAACATTATGACTTTGTTGGTTATTATTCATACATGGTGATATTTTGGATGTGTAGATGTTGAGACTGTTTGATAACATTATGATGTTTGGTTTAATGATATAAATGGCATTGTGATATCTGATATTCTTACATATGTATCATGTTTAATAGATTAGTTGATTGCTTGTTGAATATTATGGATATGATGATGCTATATTTGGTTAGATGTATGAGTTATCATGTTGTGATATTAGTTGTTATATGTCGATGATGGGGACAGTGTCACATCACTCACTTGTGTGCGCCCTGCAACTCTTTGATTTCCCCACCACGGTGTGACTGATTATTTTTGTATGCACATGCTCGACCCTTTGTTTTGATGCAGGTTGTAGGTACAAGGCATCGACTCCACCTGATTATCAGGTCTGAGTGTGCCAAATCCCAAAGGAGTTGTTGTTTCAGAGGTAGTACTAGGTCCCCCACACCGAGTCAGTGTCCTCGTCGAGGATGAGAATCCATATCCACATCCTATTTGTTAGGTCAATTCGAGTTGTACTATTGATGTTGTTGTCGTTTAATTTTTGTTTCGTATTGTGGTTAAAAGGTATTTGTTTGTATTTGATTCATTGATATTTTGATGTGCTTTTGTATGTTCCATTTGTACTATATGACTTACAGGAGTAAATCGGAACCTAGGGGGGAGGATGTGATGCCCCTTTGCGCTTTGTCCTGACATCATTGTTGTAGGTGGCTTGGCCCATTTTTGTTGGTTGTCATTTTTTTTCCCATTTCATTGTTTAGACTATTATTATTTGATTGTTCCATCTTGATTCAAGTCATGACTTGTATTTGGTTTGATTATTTCTTTAAGTTTTAATTTGCAAAATGGAAGACTTTAGTTAATGAAAATAAAGGTTTAATTAAATCATAGAATAAAATCAAAATGAATATGTTAGTTCAATAGGAGAAATTAAATTAGTAAATTAAGTATGTGAGAATTACAAGAAATGAATTAAGAACTATAAAATTAAAGAAAAGAAAATAAGTTAACAAATTAAAGCATATGGTGTGCAAGTTGAGTTTGAGTTTAAACTTAAATGAAAGATAAATAAATAAATATAAATGAAACTTTTGAATGGAAGGGATTCTCATAAAGAAGGGAACCAAAAAGTAGTGGAGGATTAATTAAATGGAAGTGGAGTTAACTCCACAAGGGCAATTGGCCTTTATTCTCTTGAAGGAAAAACTAATTGGGGATGTTTTTGCTGTGAATTTTTTGGAGAGGTTTCTTGGAATTGGTTCTGAGAGTTTTTCAAAAGATTGTGGATTTGGGTTTTACTGTAGCAGTGAGATTTCAATTTTGCAGGAGGACTCGGAAAGGTGCTACTGTTGTAAAGCTAGAAGGGGAAGGTCCTACAACAAATCTCCCTATCAAGAAAAAAGTCCAGGTTTCTCTTACTATTCTCAATTTAAATTCTAAAGAAAATTGTGGCGAATATGTTATGGGGTTCTTTGAAAATTTAAGTCAAATATATATATAGACTTCTTGTGTGTAAATAGTGTTGCTTCATCGATTTGAGCCTCCATTTTCTCGTACCTGTTGTATAAGCAATTGGTGACACCAGCTATATTCTACAATCTTACCCAGCATCCTATTTGCCGTAGCCAAAATGAGAATTTTGGAATAGTGAAATTCGCACCCATCAGGCTATTACCTTAATCTTTCTAGGGCATATTAATCACGAGTCATTCTTAATTTATCTGGAAAAATTTATTATGGAATAGGTTTGGTTCGGTATTCATAGTTTCTATAGATATCGTGGTTTCCCCATACACTGGAAGATTACACTTTCATATTCTTGTCTTCTACTGTGTAAATGGTGATCAGTTTTCTAACACTCCTCTAAATTTCATGGTTGCGAAATATAAATATCCTGCTGAAGTTGTAAGGGTTGAGTTTGGCGATATTAATGCCTTTGTTGCATTGAATCCAAGTCATAAGTAATAGAGTCAGGTGGAACTTAGCCTCTATCAGAGTTGTTATGTTCAATAATCTCCTTGGTAATTGATAGTTGGCAGATAAATATTATTTCTTCTACCAAATCGACTGAGAGATTTAGTCTTTGTACCTAGAAGTTGATATGCTTCAAATCCTTGGACATGTAAGAAAATCCCCTCAACATAAATACTATTAGGGGGTTACAATGTGAGCACGTGGTTGGCAATATAGCCGGCGCTTGGAGCATTGGAAATTTTCCTTATGAAAATGCTCTTCATCATGTCGTTTGAAACACTCTTGACGATGGTTGCATGATATGGAAAACATGCTTAGAGAGAGTAGCCTCATTGTAAGGGAACCACATATTCTTTTCTGAGCTCTTAGGTTCGATATTTCCAGACTATGTTCCTTCCTAATACCTTATCCATCCTATGTTTCCCCATAAATTGGCGCCCTACGTAATAGGTCACCATCGACTGTAGTAACGGAGGCTTTACTTTATTTTGATCTATTGGTTCTTGTATCTTGTTAGAGTGTCTAAATTTTAGTGTAGTCATCATTATACTTAACCTTCTTTTAATGAATGTTCCGCGTGTTCTTGTGATTCCTTTAGGAATTCGGTTTATCCAATAGTTAATCGAAGAGGTAACTAAGTCTTCATTCTGCCGGATCTTCTTTTAATGAATGTTGTTGGAATTTAGCCTTCTTATATGCACCTTAACACCTGTGGTCATATCAATACCCTACTGTAAACTTTGGTTGTTAACTATGCATAGGAAGGAGTAACATTGTCCGCTTGCCATTCAAATTTGATCGGGAGTTAACTGTGGTTACCCACAATGGTGTCAAACTTACTTGGGTTATATTTGCCCTGTGGAAGAATTCACTTGATTTCTATGCATGAAATATTTTTTAGTTCATTGGAATTAAGCTTACGCTGAATCAGTTTTTACAAGATATTTTGTATATTGTCCTTTATTCACTCATTGCTATGGCCCTTCTTGTTTTTTGTATCAACATACTTGTGTCATTAGATTGCAAGCTTGTCTCAGCATTGAAACACCTGGTGAATATGAAGAATGCCGATTGAATGTCATACTTTTATTTGACTTTACTTGTCTTAGTGTCTCAAGTGTGTGTGAAACTGGCTGTATAGATTTAAATAACTTTCTTGATTCCATTAGAGAAATGTCACAACTATTGCACTTGAACATAAAAGACTATAGAGGTTTAAAATTACCTTTCTAATTCCTTTGGCAACTTGTCACATCTGCAACACTTGAAAATAGAATGTTGTAGAGGTTTAAATAATTCCTCTGATTCCATTGTCAATCTGTCATAGCTGAAGCACTTGAACATAATAGAAAACTTTAAAGGTTTAAATAATCCTCATTAATTTCATTGTCAACCCATTGCAGATGCAACACTTGAACTCTTGTAGAATTTTGTTGAAATTTATGACTATCTGTATTTGCTAAGTTTGTCGCCTTATAGCTAATAATTAGCATACTAATTGGTTCATCACATGTTTTGTATATGTATATCTCGGGTTTCCAAAATTTTGATTACCTTATGTAGCCGCTATAAGCATTGAAAGATCCATCGTTTTCCCTTTTTATAATGTTATGTGCATATATATATATATATATATATATATGTATGTATGTGTATATATTTATAAAAATAAATATATAATTGTGTATTTGTGAGGTTTCATGGGAGTAGTGTAGTGTATTATTTAAATGTGTTTTGTTAAATCAAGTACTTTTATTAAATGTGTAAATCAAAGAAAAATGTTCTTTTAGAAAAGATTATAAAATTTCTATAAGACAAACAATAGGTGATGTGTACTACAAAAGGATTACTTTTGGACTTTGATGACTAAGTGATAAAGCATATGATAAAATAGAAAATAAATCATTTAAACAAGAATGGTGAATTCATAATAGATGAGTGGAAATTTGAATTACAAATGGGAACTTTGTGATCTATTCTAAATCCATTTTCTATTGTGTTTGAATTGAGGATGCAAAATGAGTGTATGGTGTGAATTAGATTTCAATTACGAAATTGTGTATTAATATGATGATTTTGTGAATTGAACTTTGAGTCTCCAGAGGCTTGAGAGCTTTGTCTTTAAATGGATATTTCGGTTATCCTTGGTGTTAGGAAGCCTATATTGAAAAAGTGTATGATGTTCGTTTACCTTGCACACTATAGTTGTCCTTGAGATTGATTTTTTTGACTTTGTAAGCGGGATGAGACTTTTCCTACAAGTTGATAAGTTTTCCTTTTAAGTGATTTTATGTTGTCGGTAGGGGAGTGGCTCTCAGTTGGGCGTCCGGAACACAAAGGGGCACCAGGGTAACTCACTGAGGATTTAATCAAGTAATAACCTAAAAAGAATTAGGGGGAATGGGTAGCTCTCACAATAATAAATATAATGAATGTCTCTCTCATGGCTCAAGTGCTTGTTTAGGCTTGAGGTGAGATGAGAAGCATAGTTTGTATGGGGGTCTAGCGGCTAGTAGAGGCGGCTAGGGTTACCTAGGATGAGGGGGTCCAGTAGCCTAGGAAGGTTACGCCAGGGTAACCCATAGCAAATTATGTGTGACACTCCTCCTACGACAATTGAGTTTCCTCATGATGTTGTCTCTCTTTGATGTGGTATGCCTTTGAAAGCGGTGTTTTGTTGATTAATGTTGTTTGTACTTGTTTATTGTTGTTTTGTCAGCCTTGTGATTCTGTTGTGCTTGACTGTCAGTGTTGGTGGGACCCGTTGTTACCTCCTAGCATAGGGGGTGGATCTTTGGATTCATGTGGTTGGGTGGAACATGTAACGTTCTCCATTGGGTTCCCCTTATGTTTGTGATGAGGTGATTTCATTTGATCCATTGTCTTCAGCATTGCATCTTCTCATGGAAGGTTGACCGTTGTACTTGTAAATGTATTGTATCTTGATCATGTTTCATGTATCTTATGTGGTACACTTTGTGTGTGTGTTAAATGTGTAAAGTTAGTATCAACACAAACCTTAATGAAACAATTTATATTCAAAGATTCAAAGCAAAGTAAACTATTTTAAATCACATCTTAACGAGTCTTTCAAGAACGTCTTATTGTCCTCTATTCCTAAGGATTTATTGAATTATTTGGCCCTCAGATTTCTATGAGTACAATGGTTGTTAAAGTGACTACTTAGGAAACGAGATAACATTCAACATGCAAGCCAAATCTAATGCCTACATGAAACTATATGCAAACAATGATGATGAAGGCTATGATGAGTGAAGGATGATGTTAATGATAAATTAACAAGTGGAGGTGGATACTATGGTAGTGATCTATATGATTCTATGCATGATTCTACATATGCTCAAATGAAAACTTAAAATGAACTAATCTAAAATGCAACTATGATGCAAGATTTAAAGCTAAGATGTAAATTCAAAGAAAAACATGATGTAAAAACTAGCTATAAGACTCCAAAATGCTCCAAGCTCCAATGATAAACCTGCATGATAACTTTACTTCAAATGTGGATGCCAAAATACAAGGCCCAAGGGTTGTATTTATATCCTTTTCCAAGTATATAGTGAGGTGGCAATAATCAATGGTCCAAATTCAAATAAGAAAAATGGACGGTGAAGATGAAGAGAATCAAGATGTTGTGCCCTTGACCAAAGACAACATGCCATTTAGATGGAAGAATCTCTTGACCAATGGACAACATGCCATTTGGATGAAAGATTCAAGTGTGAGAAGAGAAGACCATGTGCTTCCAAAATTGGTGGAAGTGTGGGAGGAATAAGTCATTTTGTGTCGATATGATGATAGATTTCTATGATGCATTTAAAACATGATGTAAAGACTAGCTATAAGACTCCAAAATGCTCCAAGCTCCAATGATAAACTTGCATGATAACTTTACTTCAAATGTGTATGCCAAAATACAAGGCCCAAGGGTTGTATTTGTAGCCTTTTCCAAGCATATAGTGAGGTGGCAATAATCAACAGTTTAGACTTGAATAAGAAAAATGGATGGTGAAGATGAAGAGAATCAAGATGTCCCCTTGACCAAAGACAACATTCCATTTATATGGAAGAATCTCTTGACCAATGGGAAAAATTCCATTTGGATGGAAGATTCAAGTGTGAGAAGAGAAGACCATGTGCTTCCAAAATTGGTGGAAGTGTGGGAGGAATAGGTCATGTGCTCCAAAATTGGTGGAAGTATGGGAGGAATAAGTCATGTGCTCCAAAATTGGTGGAAGTGTGGGAGGAATAAGTCATGTGCTTTTTGAAATGAGTTGAATGTAATTCTAATTAAAAATTAGAGTTATTTATTTTCATGTGACCTTGGTGAGGTGGCACAAAAAGTTGTAGAAATGTGCTCTAATTCCTAATTGGCCATTTAGTGAAGATTAATTAAATAAAACAAGTTTAGGGATGTTGGCATATGGCTTTAGGAGATTATTTTTGGTTGCTAGTGTTGTCATTGATGGCAACTGGATTCAGTAGTGTGGTCCATAGTTTAGAAGCAGTTCCTACCGGCAATGAAAGTAGAAGTGAATACTCTACCAGCAGAATGCACAAAGAACAAAGTATTTGGTTGGTAAGTTGATCTGGATACTTCACCAGATCATTATTTTTCTATGTAGATCCTGAGGGATGCTTTTCAATCATGTATACTTTTTTTTGATAATTTTTATGATATTACATTGATCCATGTACGAATTTGGAGATTCGGCAGAATAATTTATTGCTTATTTTCTCATTATGGCCGACCTGTTGTATGGCGTGTTCCAGATGTATGAGGAGTA
Organism: Sequoia sempervirens; assembly: GCA_007258455.2. NCBI lineage: Eukaryota > Viridiplantae > Streptophyta > Pinopsida > Cupressales > Cupressaceae > Sequoia > Sequoia sempervirens. Next base: position 399,722,137 of record VDFB02000015.1, read on the forward strand.
TGTGTTTAACTATTTCTTATATTGGTAATTTTGGTTTAGGTCCCTACTATAGTCTAGATGACTTGTGTGGGTACGCATTAGTTCTGATTGGTGATTTGAGCCAACTTATGGAAGAATATTATATTTTTTTTAAAGCCGACATATAACAATAAAATATTGTTAAGCGGATATAAATGTGAGATCAGAAAATAATTTTTAGATAGAGAAGTGGAGTAGTGTATGAAGGTGTGTGTGGGAAAAAGTGCAGAACAACTGCATGAGGTATTATCATAAGATCTGTCGAGAGAATTTTGTTTGTACAACAGAAGGGTTTTTGCTGAGCAGAGTAGAGCAGAACATAACAGAGCAGAAGTGTGAATTGGGCAGAAGGTCTAGAATCAGTCTTCATGTGCTTCATTGGAACTGAATCTAGACATTTAGAGATGTTGTTTTCTCAGTTCATATTTTGAATATCTTTAATCCAAACTTCTTTTGGACAGTGAGTCCTCTTTTGTATTTTGAGCAGTGAGCTCTAGGTAGTGCGCCTGAATGCAAGTGCATTCCCATTTTTATCATACTTTTAACAGAGTATACTTTGTGGATTAATCTCCACTGTGGTTTTTCCCCTAATAGGGTTTCCACATAAAAATCTTGGTGTTATGGTGTTCACATTGTCTTATTAATGTACATGCATGTTTCCTTCTATTTATTTGTTGTGGATGCTATTAGAGGTTAAATATTGTTGTTGATAGTTTAAGATCTGATTTGATATTCAAATTGTGGAACACTGATTCACCCCCCCTCTCAGTGTTCCTAGTGTCCAAAAATTGGTATCATAGCAGGTTCCTCTTCTAAGTTTAACAACTTGAGGTGGATCTTGGATTACAATGGAAGCAAGTGGTCTTCAACAATAGTTTATGGTGGCACTTGATGATCTTGATCAGTCTAAAGCAGAGGTCATGGAACTAAAAGAAATCCTTGTGGTTGCCAAAAAATTCATTCAATCGCTGAAGGATAAAATAAATGAGTCAAGGGAAAAGAGGAAAGAACTATGTGGTTAGTTAAAGAAAAAAGAAAGCATAGGCTCGAAAGATGTTCATCTGAATCAAACCCTATAAGAAATAATAGAAGAATGTGAAAAGCTTACTAAGGACAATACTGCTCTAAAGATTGAAACGAAATCTATGGCAATAAAGTTAACTAAAGAGATTGAAGAAAGAAAGAAGAATGAGGAGAATCTGGCCTAGTCCTTGAAAGAGAAATCTGAGGAATATAGCAGAATAAATAGTGGATTCATTCTGCTGGAGATTGAACTACAACAATCCAGAAACAATGAACAAGAGCTTGAGAGATAGGTAGTTATTCTCAAAAATGAGCTTGCCACTGCAAATGAGTTTAAGGAGAAGTTCGGGATCAGTTCTGCTAAGCTTGATGAAATAACTAAAGGACAAAAGGATGCAAATGATAGGTGAGGTCTTGGCTATGTGAAGGATGTGAGCTTTGGATCTAAATAGAAGAACCCTGAAAGAAGAACAAAGGCAGAAGATATCCAATAAGGCAACCTAATGCTCAAAAATTTAATGGATATTGCTTTGTTTGTAATAAATTTGGGCATATGGCTTCTCAGTGTAGAAGTAAGATAAGCTATGGCAATCCATCATTTTCTGGTCAATGTCTTAACTGCAAAATTTTTGGTCATAAGTCATTAGAATGCAAAATCATGTCTACCAGAAAAAGTGATGTTAAATGTTATATCTGTGGAAGGTTTGGACATATTGCTAATCAGTGCAGATTAGGAGGAAATCAGCGGAATGGATGGTATAGACAAAAATATTTGGTATGCTACAATTGTAACAAATTTGGTCACATTGCAAGAGTCTGCAGAAACAAAAAACATGAATAAAAGAGGTCTGAAACATCAAGGAAGAAATTCACAGAAAAGTGATAAAGGTAAAGGAAAAGCATCTATGGAAGAGATAAGAGATCAAATGAAAAAAACATGGGTAAAGAAGAATGGATCTGATGAAGGTAATAAGATTGTACCGGAAGCTCCCTCCGGTAGCTCATCTGGCAATTGATTTCAGGCCATTGGCCTAGGGGGAGTTTTTCATGAAAATCCTTTGTCCCCGCATGTGTAGTTGGTTCCAGATTGCAAGAAGTTGTTTGCAGATGTGTTATTCATTCTCAAATTTACTGGTGATCGCTTCTTGAAGGTCCGCAGATGGATTTCTCTCTTGTTGTTTGAAAACAGTGTAACCATAACTTCTAGGGAAAAGAATTTAATGTGATAAGAAAGTTAGGTGTGCAAAGTTATCAAAGGGCATTTGAAACCCTCATTTGTCACCATTCACCAAGGGAAAATAGTTGGAGAACCTTTTTTCAGCAAAATTTTGGAGTGAAAGTCAAATTAGCAGCGAATTTCCAAGTATTTATGTTGATTATCAATTTCATACTTATTCTGTGATCGGTAGAACCCTGTTCGGTACATAAAACAAAAAAAATTAAAGGAATAGTAATTCTGGATGAGTTTAGTAGTCAAAAGGTTAGGGATGTAAGAAATTTGTTGTCTCACGTTGAATTGAAGAAGCTTGGAGGAGCGAAACACAAGAATCTGGATATCTGGAATGAATTTCCTTATTTCGTTAATGTGGAGGTAGTCCAGTTAATCTTGAACAAATTGGATGGTGATATCCTTACTTTGGATAAACCCTATCAAATTTCTAAGGATGTAATCAGAATTCTAACAGGTTTGTGCAATGTTGGTGATGTTCCGAAAAAGAAATCAATTCGAAATGTTGAAGTCGAAGCCCTAACCGGTGTAAAAGGAGATCAGAGGGCACTGATAATTACATCGATCAAAGACCCATTAACAAAGTATATTGCATATGGAATTTCATACAAGATCTTCTTCAGAAATAGGGAAGGTGTAACCTCTGCAGGCGCAATCTATATTGTGCACAAGATGATAATAGAAAATGAAGACTTCAACCTTTGTGGATTGCTGAAGGATCAACTAATGGAGAATGTGCAATTGACGAAGGACATAGATTACTCTTTTAGGTTTGGCACCTTGGCTATATGCATTATGATGTATTTCCTAAATTTCTTGCCTCAGAATGACAATGTAGTATGGAAGAAAAATATGCCGGTTTGCAAGAAAATCTTTGAGCATTTCAATTCTTTTGAAAATGGTGAACAAGTTTATGAGAACTTCTTTGGAGACTTGTTAGGAAATTTTGGTATTCCTCTCTTGGTAAAAGCAATTGAAATTGGATCATCCTCCGGTAAGTCAGAGAAAAAGCTGAAGAGAGAAAGAGAGTTGGCTGGTGACACTCCTTCGGTGCCTAAGTCAACGAAATTTGAAGGAAAAGGTAAAAAGAAAATAGTTTTGGATGCAGTCGATGAAGACTCTGAGGAATATACTCCAAGAGATGAACCAAAACTAGTTGAACCGGTTGTGGAAATTGTAGAAGAAAGTGATGAAGAAGGTGCCCTACTCAATGCAAAGATATTGCAGATTGTTCAGGAAGAATGGAATGCAAAAGATAACTGAAATATGGATAAATGGTCCATCTTATGAACATGACCTCATTCAGGGCACTCTAGGAAGATACTTTATTGATAACAACATTGAACTGAAAAAGTCTTGAGAATGTGCTTCCGGAAGAATTTATTGAATGTATCAAGGAGGCTATGGACTCTATGTCTCAGGACAAAAAAGAAGAGGAAATAATCTCACATCTAAAGATGTAGTTTAGGCTATCTCTCGCCAAAATGAAGAAGAAAATGAATATACTAAGACAATGTATTGACTCAGCAAATAAGGTCTTCAATTACTATCTCAGGTGGCCTCACATGGTTGGAAAATACAAGGATAAGTTGGAAAAATTTGAGAATGAGCTTTTCAAAATCAGACAGGACTACAGTATGGTTCAGGACAAGGATGAAGAAGTGAAGAAGAAAGTTCATGAGCTACAAGTTGAGTATGCAAAGACTCACTCTACCAAAATTACTCTTATGGACACCTTCTAGAAAGTGAAGGATCTGACTGAATGCAAATTAGAGCAAATGGTTGAAGTTTTAAAGAAAGGAGAAAAGCTAGAAGAAACCATTATCATTCCTAAATCCCTTGTTCAAGTCATCAAAAAAACATCAGAAAATAACAGTCTGATAATTGCTACTGGGATTTTAGTGGACTCTTGGAAGAAATTTCTCCCTGAAATGAAAGTTAAGTATAAAATAATTTTTTGATTTGTGTGGTAGTTGCAATTTCTCAAATTTTGATCAATTTTTGTATCAACAAAGGGGGAGAGAATGCAGTAAGGAAGAAGTGCAGTAAATAAGCTAAGGAAAGTATTGAAATTTTTGTCATTGATGTCAAAGGGGAGAGAATGCAATGAAAAATTTATTGACATCCAAAGAGGGAGTAATGTTTTGTTGTAGTGTTTTGCAATTGTTTTGTTGTGCTGTGAAGTTTTGAATTTTGGTTTCAACACTTTGTCATTTTTTAGTAAGTGTTGCCATCAATGCCAAAGGGGAAGATTGTTTGAATATAGCTTTAGGAGATTTTTTTTGGCTGCTAGTGTTTTCATTGATGGCAACTGGAGTCAGTAGTGTGGTCCATAGTTTAGAAGCAGTTCCTACCGGCAATGAAAGTAGAAGCCAATACTCTACCGGCAGAATGCACGAAGAACAGAGTATTCAGTTGGTAAGTTGATTTGGATACTTCACCGGATCATTATTTTGTTATGCGGATCCCCAGGGATTCTTTTCAATCATGCATACTATTTATTTGATAAGTTTTATGATAATACATTGATCCATTTATGAGTTTGGAGATTCGGCAGAATAATTTATTGCTTATTTTCTCATTATGGCCGACCAGTTGTATGGCGTGTTCTGGATGTATGAGGAGTATGTGTTTAACTATTTCTTATGTTGGGAATTTTGGTTTGGGTCTCTAATATAGTCTAGCCAACTTGTGTGGGTACGCATTAGTTCTAATTGGTGATTTGAGCCGACTTATGGAAGAATATTATATTTTGTTTAAAGCTGACATATAACAATAAAATCTTGTTAAGCGGATATATATGTGAGATCGGAAAATCATTTTTAGATAGAGAAGTGGAGTAGTGTATGAAGGTGTGTGTGCGAAAAAATGCAAAACAACTACATGAGGTATTATCATAAGATTTGTCAAGAGAATTTTGTTTGTGCAACAGAAGGGTTTTTGTTGAGTAGAGTAGAGCAGAACAAAGCAGAAGTGTGAATTGGGTAGAAGGTCCAGAATTAGTTTTCATGTGCTTCATTGGAACTAAATCCAGGAATTTAGAGATGTTGTTTTCTTAGTTCATATTTTGAATAGATTTAATCCAAACTTCTTTTGGACAGTAAGTCCTCTTTTGTGTTTTGAGCAGTGCGCCTGAATGCAAGTGCATTCCCCTTTTTTTATCATACTTTTAACAGAGTATACTTTGTGGATTAATCTCCACCGTGGTTTTTCCTCTAATAGGGTTTCCATGTAAAAATATTGGTGTTATGGTGTTCACATTGTCTTATTAATGTACATGCATGTTTCCTTCTATTTATTTGTTGTGGATGTTATTAGAGGTTAAATATTGCTGTTGATAGTTTAAGATCTAATTTGAGATTCAAATTATGGAACACTAATTCACCCCCCCCTCTCAGTGTTCCTAGTGTCCAACAAGGGAACCTTGTTTATTTAATTAATTTAGAAGAATATGTTTTAGATTTGGAGAATTTAGAAAATGAACAATATAAATAAATTGAGAATTTATTTATACGTAGTTGAAATATTAATCAAATAGCTAGTATTTAATTAATTAAATGGCATGACCATTTTTAGGTGTATACATTTTGCCCCTCTTTGAAGTAATGTGTTTACACGTTGCTTCAAAGAAAAATTTGATAGCGATGCTCAAAAAAAAAATTGATGTCCCAAACGTTGATTTGCAGGCACTGACGGATATATGCCCCCTCGAGAGATAAATCGGTGAAGTTTGGAATTTTTGAAAATTTTGATGATTTTTCGATGATTTGATGATGATCTCAAAATTTTATGCTTCAGAAATTATTTATCTCCCAAAAAAGAAGATTGAGCCTGCTAGATTGATTGATTAATTAATTGATGCCTTATGTTGCCTCCTTGTGTTTGATGTTTGATGATCGCGTTCAGCCGATTGATTTGATGATGTTGATGTGATAGTTGATTTGATCTCATGATAGGTGAGAGTCAAATGATAGGATAACTTGATGATGTTTCAACCTCATGATAGGTGAGGATTGATAATAGGACTGATTGACCTCATGATAGGCGAGGATCAATGATAGATTGATGATTGACCTCATGATAGGCGAGGATCAATGATAGTTTGATTGATGGACCTCATGATAGGCGAGGTGCATTGATTGATTGATGATTGACCTCATGATAGGTGAGGATCAATGATAGATTGATTGATTGATGGACCTCATGATAGGTGAGGTTGGATTGATTGATGAACCTCATGATAGGTGAGGTTGAATTGATTGATGAACCTCATGATAGGCGAGGTGCATTGATTGATGAACCTCATGATAGGCGAGGTGCATTGATTGATGAACCTCATGATAGGCGAGGTTGATTTGATTGACGAACCTCATGATAAGCGAGGTTGCATTGATAGATTGATGCTCACGAGATTTGATTAAAGTCTCACCAGAGCTTATTAGATTGATAGGCTAATTGATTGATAAGATTTTTGATTTGCAATATGTTATGATCAAAGGAGGATTTCCGCATCTGGTGCAAGCAGATTCAGATTTGATTGGGCGATGTGGTTTGACTTCTCTGATTCATTGATATGCCACAGTATAGGATTGATTAATGTACTGAGACTTGATGATGTACCGACACCTAATTTATACATTGATTCAGTTGAGACATTATGATTTTTTCCATTTTTGATATTGATGTATCTCTTTATACCTTTGGATATCCTTGTACACTTGACATTATGATTTTGAGGTTATATGATATGCGACAATGGTGATGATAGATCTATGTGCCTATATGTGTTTATGATGATGATCATGATGATTATGATGGATGCAAATGATGATGCAACTGATGTGTTATGATTCTATAATTCTTATGAATGGTGTATGTATGATGCATGTGATGGATCCTATTATGAAATGTGATGTATTTTACATTTTTTGTACTTTTCTGATGCAAATAAATGATGTATGAAATGATCACATGATGATGCATATATTTTTTTATTTTTATATGTGATGATGATCGTGATGATTATGCAATGATGATGCTTATGTGATGATTTATTTGTGGGATGTATGCAATGATGATATGATAATGCATGGTTGATGAGTTAATCTGCTTTTATGGATGATGTTTTATGCTATGTGAGATGGATGTGATTATGCAAATGACATGTGATGTTTATAACCAGTTAGTCCTTTATCAGTCTTGGATTTGAGTAATAATAAGTTCATCTTCACTACTAGTTTTAGATGTTCATAAAAAAGGCATTATATCCTTGTTAATCAATCATGCTTTTCAGCAACTTTTTCTTCATGGAAATCTTACTTTGTTGGAATGTCCTTCAATCTTGAATCCAAGATCCATTTTATTAAAGGAATAAATAATTTTAGTGATGCATCCAGTTCAATTATAGATGTGTCAAGTTCAGTTATGCCCCTATTAAAATAGAGATGTTTTCGTTCTTACTCTGCTAGATATGTCTTTCAATCTTCTTAATGGACCAATTTCTTAATCCATTAATAATGAATGAGATGATTATGATTATGCAAGTGAGATGGAATGCACTTATTTTTGTGTTTTCTGATGCAAGTATAATGATGTGATGCATGGATGGATGAATGATATGATAATGTTTTCCAATGTATGCAAATGATGATGCAATTGATATGCAACTAAATGAGAATGTTGTCTAATTGATGATAATGCAAGTGGTGTGTAATTATATGAAAATGATGTGTTTTTGGAAATGTCAAGTGTACTCAATCCCTTAATGCTAGAGATAACATCATTCGTGCAGCTTTGGAAATCCCATAAATACAGATGCAAACTAACATGGATGCAATCTACTCTAACCATGCAAATCTCGTATGCAAAAGTTGTCATTCATAATAGCTAATTTGTCATGCTTTTATCATCATTGGGCCTTTAAAATGTTGAAAGTGAGTACAAGCATCAATGGTATATTTAGACCATGATGACCTGAGTACTACTTCCATGATATTTGATAGTGCAAGTTAACACAAGCATCTAAGAATAATTGAACCGAGATGACCTGAGTATTGCTTGCATAAACAAACAAGAGTTAATCGGTTTCCTATGCAAATTTGGAATGTCATTACTGATACATTGTAGAGCACGTCCCACGACAATTTGCACAGTAATAATGATCAAATCACAGACAACAGACAAAGAAAAATCATACTCCTTCCTGGCTCCTCTAGTTTGATACATCATCGAGGGGCTTCAGAGATATGATAACAAAAATCAAAGTACAATAATTGAACATTTGTGTTTAACGTGATAAACCCACGATTCAGAAGAGCATCATCCTTTTGATTTGATTTTATCTCCAATTTTCTAATGTTTTTGGGATTTTTTTTTATTTCCAATTTTTAGGTGTTTTATGAGATTTTGACCAAGAACCTAACCTAAAGACCTATCCTAGGGGCCTCGGGGGATGATCAAAGATTAGGCTTGCCTACGTTATATATGCAGAGACCACGTAGTTTGACAAGATGACTTTGTTTTTGACTTTTTGATTAACTTTTGACTTGTTTTTGGATTTTGATATGATATGGATGTTCGATGCATTTCTGATGGTGATTGATGTTCAATGTTGGATTGAATTTTAATCATTGTTGTTGTTGTGTTTGTCTTATTGTTGTTTGTCCATTGGTTTAAGCCCAAAGTTTGTTTGCCCCTAGTGAGTTCAAGATTTTTCCCCCAGTCTAGGGTGAGACACGACTGCGATGCCAAAATATGTACATGGTGCTTTCAAAGGATAGGAAGATGGATGGCGAAAGCAAATGGTCGACATGCTCAAATAGATGGAAAATATAACCTATCACAAATAGCACATGTTGCCAGGTTTTCACTAGTTTTTATTGCACTTTTTTAGATTTTATGTTTTATTTTTTATTTTTTTGCTTTTTTTGTAATTTTCTCCTTTTTTTGTATTTTTGATCTTTTTCTATTTTTTTTGTTGTTACCAAGACTCTTGTTTTCCAGGTTTTCATCAAGGCAACCATTTTTTCAGGACATTTTCTGATGTTTTTGGTATTTTTCAGGACCTTTTCCCCAATGCACTAGATGATTCAAGTGTAGAACTTCTTGAGATGCAGGCTATTGAGGGGTTCATCAAACAAATCCCCTTCTGGTGTGGACAACTGATATGCTCCTAATCCAAATATTGTTGTGATGATGCCTCGATCTTGTGTGAATGACCATGTTGGATGAAAGGACCTGATCAAAATGAATAACATGAGTGGCAAATATGACGGATGATAGAGGTGACAGATGAAAGAGGTTATGATAGGATCCCTAATTTGCACGCTATATGGGTCATCAGGCTTCAGACAAAAAGGATCTTGGGAAACCGATAAGTTATAGTACGTGAAGGGGTCGCCATCAAAGACACATTGAAAGACATCACCAATGGAAGTGTAATGTTATGACGGGTATGTGAACATGGATGGGTGGAAGGGAATATGTGGTATGAGTGACATGGATGTAGACCGTGAATCAATAAGTTATTTCTTTGATTTTCTTCTTTGATAGATGCCCCCAATGAGTTTTGACAAAGAGGCATGTTTGGAGATCAACTTTTGCTCGCTTTTATTTTTGACTTTGATTTTTGATTTGTCCAATATCTTTTTATTTTGGCTAGGGGACTTGTCTGGATCTTTCTTTCTTTTTTATTGGTCCAATAGCTTTTTGTATTGGCTAAGGGACTTTGCTTGATCCTTTTTTGCTTTTGATTTGTCCAATAGCTTTTTATTTTGGCTAAGGGACTTCTCTTTATTTTTCTTTCGTGGCAAGCTTTCTTTTGATTTTGAATCTCCTTTTGAAAAAGGCATTTTTACCTTTTACTTTTGATTTGCCTCCTTTATATTTTCTTTAGATGATACTTGTTGATCCATGTCTACAAGGTGGATGGACATGGGTGAGATGAATGAAGTGGGAGTGGTGATTCCATCAATGGAGTCTTTGATACTATCCTTTTCGGTACTGCTAACATCAATGGAGGCTTGCACGTCCTTAGTGACTTGGCAAGATGTCTTGATAGAGGGAACATTAGGAGATTCATACCCTAGCCTATGCCAAGTGTGATGGAAGGATGGTTGGATATCCTCAGTAGGATCATGGTCAAAAAGTGGGTTATCATAGATATCCTGGTCAAATAGGGGGTTATCATAGGTATCAAAATCTTGTGTGCAACTTGATATGGAAAGGGTAGGTGTATCATCAAGATCCCAAAAGGTTTCAATCCTAGCATGGTCATCTTTCTGCATTTCTTCTATAGCAGTCTCAACATCATTGTTGGAAGTCTAACCTTTCTCGACAACAATAGCAGTGTCATTTATTAGCAACTTATCTAGACGGTATTCTCCACATCCTAGATCATGAATTTGGACTTTGGGGTTTGATAGTGCAGTGACTAGAGTGGATGTTTTGACGGTTTCATGATCAACATTTATTTGAGGGGAGGATGCTTCACAATTGGTAGGGATGGTGATTTCAAATTTAGGACTTTGATTATGGCCAGACATGAAAGAATTAGGATCTCCTTGTATTGTGATTTTGACTCCATCATTAGAAAATTTCAAGCATTGATGGTATGTAGAGGAAACTACTTGCATTTCATGTCCACGGTCTTCCAAGGAGGATATTATAGGTCAAGGGGAGATCAAGGACTTGACAAACCACATCTTTCACCACAAGGCTGATTATGATTGGTAGAGTAACTAATCCTTTAGATAAGCACTCTTTTGCATCATATCCCTTCATGGTAATATTTTTACTAGAGTCTATTACATTTTTTGAATATCCTAAGGCATGTATAAACTTTAAAGAGAAGATATTTAAACCAACTCCTCCATCTATTAGAACACATTTGACCAGACATTTATGGATCAAAACCTCAATATGAAGTGGAACGTTATGCGGATGGGTGAGTGATGAATCATCATTTTTAGTAAATGATAAGCAATGAGGTGTGGTTACATGTCCCACCATAGCTTGGGATTGGAAAAATTTTGAATCAGCTGCTATAATGCTTTGTTTATCATTGATTGAATTACCAACAATAGAAATATTAAGAATAGTAGTATCGTAGACATAGTTTACATTCTTTCCTTTGGGGTTCGCTGACGAGGATTCCCCCTTTTCATAGTTTGGTAGAGGGTTCTTAAACGTTCCATGATCATTGTTTTTTTGAGGTCCCTCTACAAATATTGTCTTGTTATCAATCAAATATTGCACTAAATGTTTCAACTGTATGCAGTCATTGGTTTTATGTCCTTTGTTCCTATGAAAGTCACAAAAATGGGCCTCATTCCACCATGGTGGTTTAACTCGTGGGTTATAATCTCATGCTTCTGGTAACATTATAACCTTGGCTTCAAGAAGCTCTTTCAGTGCTGATTCTAAGGATTGTCCCAAAGGTGTGAACCTTCTTCTATTTGATGATGGTATTTTTTATGAGGTTGAAGCTAGTTTGGATTCGTTATTTTTTGGGTTGTTGTTTTGATTGGTTTTGGTGGCAGCGCCTGTCAAATTGAATACGGGATTTGCGTTTTGTGTTTCAGCTGAAGCATAGTTGTTACCAACATTCTTGTTGTGTTGCCAAAACTTGGGTTTGTCACCACTATTGTAATTGTTGGAGAAGTTTGATGAGTTGTTTTCGTTGTATATTTTGATGACTCCTCTCTTGACTAAAGCCTCCTCAATTTTAATCCCATTTTCAATCAATTTTTCAAAGTTTGGGGGACATTGCAATTCCAATCTATAACTCATCTCGTCATTGAGTTTGTCAATAAATATTTATATCTTTTCTTTTTCGGGTACGGGACGAGAATATCATGCAAATAACCTTCTCCATTTTTGCAAGAACACAAGGAACGATTCACCCTTCTTTTGTTTTAGGTTACAAATATCTTTCATGGCGATGTCATGTTGGATGTTGTATGAATATTGGGTGATGAACTTGTTGACTAATTCCTCAAAGGTGTTAATTGGTGGGGTGAATTTGGAGAACCATTCAAGATAATGTGCACCTAAGCTTCTTGGGAATAATCTCATCAAATATGTTTCCTCATATGCAAATTCAAGACTCATGGTCCTAAATTCCCTCACATGGTCTATCGGATCGATTTTTCCATTGTATTTGTCGTACTTGGGGAATTCACAATGTTTGGGAAAATGTATCATGTGGATACTTTGATCAAATGGATAAGGAAAAATTTCTTGTAGCAAGTATCGTTTTGAGGTTCCTCTTTGCATGTCAAGAATTTGTTGTTGGAGATTTATCATTTGTTGAGTTAGGGAAACCACGTGTTCTATTTTAGGATTTTTAGGAGGTGCTTTCAATTGATTCACATCAAAGTGTTATGGTAATTTGGCACCTTGTTTGGCTAGCATAAGGAGGTATTTTTCCCCATTTCTTTCAAAAAAAATTTCTAAACACTTATGGAAATTGGGGTCTTGTTCAACATATTGGATATATTCTTCGATTATTTCTTCCCTGTCAGTGTTGTTGAGTCGATGAAAAGGATTCTCTTCAGCCTCTGCCATGTTTTTTTTTGTTTCATTGTTTTGAGTCTCAATGTTTGGAGTTTCGATGTTTGGAGTTTTGATGTTTTGATTTTCGAGTCCTTTTTCCTTGAGCTTTTGTTTTTGCAACCTTGTTTGAACGGGCATACAAGTGTTATAGTTTAGACTAAAGTTTGATCTAGGTTTTGGAAAAGTACCAAGAATTACAACTAAGTAAAATAGAATGACAAATTCTAATGAGACTAGGTTGGATTTGACTATGTAGCTTCATTTCGTGATGAGAGGATGATAAATCTTGATGATGAAACTAGGCTTAATAATCAAAGGTTCGATAAATTTGATGATGTTGGTACTTTTTGATGTTAGGTCTTGGTTTAGGTGAAAAAATTTCACTTGTAGAGGTCAATTTTAACAAGTTTAGACTTCTAAGGTATCTAAGGAATGATCTTGGACTTGAGAAAAAATTGAAATTTTGGTTCAAACTGTGAAACCGGCGGTAAATTTTCTTCCTAAACGAGGTACTCGAATATTTGGAAAAGTTGTGGATTTTGACAATAGTAAAAGATGTATAATTCAGGATTGTTCTTGCAAGCTCTTTTGTAGAAATTGAAGGTCAACCTCTCTCTAAATTTGTAAAGTGTTGATAGATGTTTTTGGTGTTCTTTCAGACTAAGAGGTATGGACTTTGGTTTTTGAATTTTGATCTTTCATGAAATCATTTGGTAACACACATGTTTAGACTCTATTTTGCCTAAGGACTAGCTGAATACTACTGAGGATTCCCAAGATGAGACTGACTGTCAGGTAAGAGATGAACCTAGGTCACTATTTTGTGTTCTACAAAAGGCATCAAAATAGAGACAAAAGGTGCCACAAAATGTGCAAAAGGTGCCACAGAATGAGCAAAAGGCGCCAAAACAAAGACCAAAGCTGCCAAAACAGGTGCAGACTTGGTTTTTTGAAAGTTTCTTGAAAATTTTCTTGGTTTTTCTAATTTTCCAATGGGAGACTTGGTTGTTTCACTAAATGCAATTCTGAATCAGGGTTTTCACTTTCGATGTGACATTTTGTTTGTTTTGAAACCACATTGATAAAGACACATCAAGCAATGTACACTCCTAAGGTTGTGAAAGACTATATTCTTTTGGATTCCACGCGGGTTTTACCCCAACTGCACTTATTCTTAGCGGATGACTAGATGCTTGACCCCACTGGCTCCCCTCCATGACACTCACTTCTTGGGGCAGCCAAGCATCAATACCCATGAATCTCCCATGGCATATTTTTCATCTCTACTAAAAATTGTGAGAATGTGGATCCTTCGCAACGACCGTTGCTACACCAAAGAATAGATAAAGGTTTTGGCCAAACTACAACAAGGTTTTTAGTAAGGACTTTCCATTCGTGGGGATCGATCCATGTAGTGAGAGACCATTGTTTCCCTTCTCGCCAGAACCAACCTCGTGATACTGGCCTTTGTTCCAGTATCCACACTTATATACCTGTTGGAAATGCGCTTGGATTTAGCATGTTATCGATTGGGTCATTCCCTTGGGTGATTACTTTTTCCCACAAGGTAGACCCTCTAAGATAAACAAAGTCAAGCAAGTATACCCATAGTTTGATCAATCTTTATTCCACATGAATAAAGAGAAAACACATACGATATACTCAACTCACACTCGCACACAAAGAGTGAATGGGTCTAGCTTTTTGGTCACCCTGTTAAGGGGAGAGCATATGCCTACCATCCATCAAGCACAAAAGACACAGTGTTCATTAACCCTTTAATTGAGCTATGTTCCTAACTTAACCAAAAGGAAACATGGTGTTCGTTAACATTTTAATTAAGCTATGTTCCTATCTTAATCAAAAGGAAACAAGTAAATAACTTCCATCCCTTGCAATATGTTAGTAGTTTGATAAGAATGTCTTTGACAAGCGTTTTTGGGAAACCTGCAAAACAACAACACAAAGTATTAGCCTTGGGAAAATGAAAAAGGCACCAAAACAGAGACAAAAGGTGCCAAAATAGAGACAAAAGGAGCCAAAACAGAGACAAAAGGTGCCAAAACAAAGACAAAAGGTGTCAAAACAGAGATAGAGCAGCCCAGAATTGTGCAAAAGGCACCATAAAATGAGTAAAAGATGTCAAAACAGAGATAGAGCAACCCAAAATTGTACAAAAGGCACCACAGAATGAGAAAAAGGTGCCAAAACAGAGACCAAAGGCGCCAAAATAGGTGCAAAAGGTGCCAAAATAGGTGCAAGAGGCTCCAAAACGGGTGCAAGAGGCTCCAACAGGCTCCAAAAGGCCCACATTCGAACCTGTGAACATAAATTTTCAAGCACGTTAGTAATAAATGGGGCAAGGCCCCACAGTGTGCACCATTTTGTGTGTGTGTTAAATGTGTAAAGTTAGTATCAACACAAACCTTAATGAAATGATTTATATTCAAAGATTCAAAGCAAAGTAAACTATTCTAAATTGCATCTTAACAAATCTTTCAAGAACGTCTCATTGTCCTCTATTCCTAAGGATTTATTAAACTCTTTGGACCTCATATTTCTATGAGCACAATGGTTGTTAAAATGACTACTTAGGAAATGAGATAACATTCAATATGCAAGCCAAATCTAATGCCTACATGAAACTATATGCAAACAATGATGATGAAGGCTATGATGAGTGAAGGATGATGTTGATGATAAATAAACAAGTGGAGGTGGATTCTATGGTAGTGATCTATATGATTCTATGCATGATTCTACATATGCTCAAATGCAAACTTAAAATGAACTAATCTAAAATGCAACTATGATACAAGATTTAAAGCTAAGATGTAAATGCAAAGAAAAACATGATGTAAAAACTAGCTATAAGACTCCAAAATGCTCCAAGATCCAATAATAAACCTGCATGATAACTTTACTTCAAATGTGGATGCCAAAATACAAGGCCCAAGGGTTGTATTTATATCCTTTTCCAAGCATATAGTGAGGTGGCAATAATCAATGGTCTAGATTCAAATAAGAAAAAATGGATGGTGAAGATGAAGAGAATCAAGATGTTGTCCCCTTGACCAAAGACAACATGCCATCTAGATGGAAGAATCTCTTGACCAATGGGAAACATGCCATTTGGATGGAAGATGCAAGTGTGAGAAGAGAAGACCATGTGCTTCCAAAATTGGTGGAAGTGTGGGAGGAATAAGTCATGTGCTTTTTGAAATGAGTTGTATGTAATTCTAATTAAAAAATAGAGTTATTTATTTTCATGTGACCTTGGTGAGGTGGCACAAAAAGTTGTAGAAATGTGCTTAATTCCTAATTGGCCATTTAGTGAAGATTAATCAAATAAAACAAGTTTAGGGAACCTTGTTTATTTAATTAATTTAGAAGAATGTGTTTTAGATTTGAAGAATTTAGAAAATGAACAATATAAATAAATTGAGAATTTATTTATACGTAGTTGAAATATTAATCAAATAGCTAGTATTTAATTAATTAAATGACATGACCATTTTTAGGTGTATAAACACTCCTCACTTGTATCGAGGAAGTGTGTTTGCACACATTGTAATTGAAACTCTGAATTGATGTATCTTTTATATGTAAGGAATGATGTAATCAGTAATATTGTATTTGTTACTTGTAAAGAAAGTAATTCAATTATTCTTATATGCTTATTGAATGGATGTTTCTCTTGGTTCATATGATCAATTGTGATGAGTAAATGTTATGCTTAATGATGATTAGTGTTTAATGGTTAATAAGCATATTTGGTTTTATAATTTGGATAATGGAATTTAAGTAATGCAGTCGTGCACCCTAGGGGACGTAGGTTAATAATTAAAGTTATGTTCAATTTATTTATCGCAACGTGCACTTAA